>LJJS01001812.1:37850-100535 GCA_001447215.1 Diaporthe aspalathi
CCGCCGATGGCGGCGACCTGCGCGAGGCGGCTGCCGCCGGCAGCAGCAGCAACGACCCCTCCTGGCCCCCGTCCAAGGACGCGCGCGCCATCATCGAGTCGCAGGCCCTCTCGATGCGCCTGCGCTCGCAGAACCTCGTGCACGCGCCGGACCAGGCGGCGCACCCGCGCCTGCCCGCGCAGCCGCGCCGCATCTACCTCGTCGGCGGCGGCAGCCTGAACCCGGCCATCGCGCGCGTGGTCGGCGACGTGCTGGGCTCCGCCGAGGGCGTGTACAAGCTCGACGTCGGCGGCAACGCGTGCGCGCTCGGCGGCGCATACAAGGCGCTGTGGGCGCTCGAGCGGGGCGGCGGCGAGACGTTTGACGAGCTCATCGGCAGGCGGTGGAGGGAGGAGGGCGCCGTGGAGAAGGTGGGCGACGGCTACAGGAAGGGCGTCTTCGAGCAGTACGGGTCCGTGCTGGGGGCGTTTGGGGAGCTGGAGGAGAGGATCTTGCAGGTTGCTCATAACTAGGCTCTCTGGTGTCTTGGGGGGCATCTTGCTCAATACATTCGACTGTTCGCTGCGTATCTAAATACCTGACCCCTGTTGAGCCTGTAATTATCGCCGCCGGTTCCCTCAGCACGTTGTGTTAATGCTACAGATGCGATAGTACTCCGCTTCTGGTTTACAAACAAATGAAACTCGTATTCTCTCATATAAAATGATGTCAGGCAAAAGGCATGGCGTCTACATACTAATTCCTAACGAAACGCTAGCTCGTAGGTTTTAGGATATCTCATCCCCGAAGTAGGGAGTTGAGACTTGTTCCGGGTCAAATCTGCTGTCTGGCACTAACAATATAGCTCGTCCGCCAAAGCACCCTTAGCTAGAGCTCCAAAACGTACGACGTCACCACATCACCTCTCCCTATCCCTTGTCCCATTCCTTCTCACATGCGAAAAGGTTCCACCCTGGCTGCCTGGCACTCACACAGCCGTTCGTCGAGATGACCAGCAGATAACACCATCTACATTCACGTGCCATTACAGAGGAATAAGTATAATAGATATCCCGTCACCCCAATTTCCTGCGCAGTGGAACAAGAGCAATCCAGCCTCCCCTTTCCCTCCCCCTAGAAGCAAGCTTGTCACGCCACACAGAGAGACAGAGGACGACGTGAGGACCAACCAGCAGTTTCGGAAGATGATCCTTGGGCCGGTGTCATACCTAGACTGCATTGTGTTCTGCATCCTCCTGGCGCCACAGCTGATCCTCGACGTCGGGCTGTTCGAGACCGTCGTGACGGTGCTCCAAGTGCTCCCCTTCCTAGGTACAACCGCCAAGTCAGACGAGGCCACTGTCCGCCCAGAATCAGCTGACGCGATATGATTTCAATCCACAGTCTTTGAGCTGCCAGTCGCTTTCCTTTACGAGCGCTATTTTCTAAAGAATGAAGAGCAGCCGGCCTTCGTGCAGAAGGCCTCACCATTTGAGGACTTTGTCGTGCGTTGCGTGCGCTATGCATTCGCCAATATCCCTCCCAAGGTTGGGCGTGTCTTCTTTGGGAAGAGGGTTGCCTTGCCTTGGTTGAGATGGCGTCTGTTCCGGCATGGACACCTCAGGTCGCCCGTCTTTTGGAAAGAGTACAAGGACGAGCGCATCCGAGGCGTGTGGGCCATCCACGATCCTGCAAAACGGCCAGACATCATTATATACTATGCTCACGGTAAGTGGTCTCTGAGGTGGTGATGAACCGATCGGCCACTGATGACCTTCAAGGCGGAGGATTTAGCATGGGCTCACCCTTTTTCTACCTCGAGTTTCTGCTCACTTGGCTCTCGCTTTTGAAGCAGGCAGGGTACAGAAACCCCGCCGTCTTCGGCCTGGACTACACCCTCGTGCCGGACTCCAGCTTCCCGACACAGCTCGCCGAGATGGTCAGTGGGTATGAGCACGTCCTTGGCATGGCCGGCCATGACCCGTCCATCGTCTGCGTTGCAGGAGACTCAGCCGGAGGGACGCTGACCCTGAGCTTGCTGCTACACCTCGTTCATCCCGTTTCGGCCGGCAAAGGCAGGCATCTGCCAGAGGATCTGCGCCATCTCGAAAAGCCGGGCATGGCCGTTCTCATCTCGCCGTGGCCGACTCTTCAGTCTGCGCTGTACCAGAGCAACCGCAGCGACTTTCTTGATGTGCCGTCTCTGCATCTTTACGCAGCGCAGTACGCGGGCAGGGTTGATCTGCTCGATGACCCTGTGGCGTCGCCCGGAAATTGTACGAAACTGACATGGCTGAGAGAAGCAAGCCCGACCAAAGGGATGCACATAGTATACGGGAAGGAAGAGGTGTTTGCGCCCGAGATCGAGCAATTTGTGCAGAGGCTTGGTAAGGCTGGGGCGCTGGTCACCAGCCAAGGTGAGACAGGCGGGATACATGCGTGGCCGGTCGCTTCACTGTTCCTCAGCAGCACCGAGGACCAGAGGGTCAAAGGCCTCGGGTGTATTGTCAAGGAGATCAGGAAGCGTGTCCCGCCATCAAAACACCAGAAGTATGCGGGCTGACCACTGGAGAGGAAGCCATGTCAGATTAGATCAAGTAATTTATTGCCGTCACTGGCGCAACTAGCCACGAGGGAACCATAGCACTGGTGCTCGGCTTCTTCTTGACTGCTGGGAACCGCCTCCGGTAAAGGGATTGCTCTTCCTGTATCATCATCCATGGCTGTAGGGCGGGAAAGTAAACATCGAGGACTGCCAAGGCCCGTTGAGATGATGGATCCCTGGCCGGCCGGGGCCTTGCCTCTCGCTGTGACTGCACAGGCTGAGGCATCGGCTCGAAAACGTGGACAGCTCGGCTGATGAGGGGCAACCTTGAGAGTAAAACCTTGGCCAACCTTGCTTACCTCTGCAGCGCCGGCTCTTTCAGCTGCCATGCTACATTACCTTTAATCGTGATGATGGTGATGATGATGATGATGATGACGATGATGATGGAACAGTGAATGTGTCCCTGGGCGAAAGACGGTCGCGCACCAGCCCGGCGAGACGGGAGAAGAAACCAGGGGAAGGGCCGGTTGCCGATCTCGAGCCGGAGGGAGTTGGGCACGAAAGGCTTGAGGGCTGATGGGAGGTTGCCATGCCTCTTGAGGACAAGCGCGGAGGACTGGGCTGGAGGCTGGAGGGCTGGAGGGCTGGAGGGCTAGCAGAGGTTGGGCGGGGACGACGTGCATATAAAAATGGACAGCATGTCCCACCACAGGAGCTCGTGCCGTGCCCCTCATCGTAAGACGGCCCTAGCTCCGAGTCCACCCTCCCTTTTTTTTTAAGCATTCTCGTTTACCCGTTCATTGTGCCCAGTAGCCACTGCACCCCCCGGCGTACCCTGCCCCAGCAGCACCAGTCCCCCAGCATCGGTAGTCTACCTGACCTCGACGCGCTTTGAGTGCCGAGAAGGGGGAGCACCGCCAGTACCGACGGCTTGGATATCCGTTTGGCTCCCATCCGACCAAGATCAGGCAGCCTGGCAGGCAGGCTCCGTTTCCTGGTTGCCTCGTGGGAGCTGTCGGTCTCGGAAGTGGGAGTCGTCATCGCCAGGCTGCAGCCTGGGTTGCTCGCAACCACAGCTAAGCCAACGAGGACTTGGCTTACTAGCCACCACTCGGGTCCTGGGTGTTTGGGGGAGTTGAGGTGCAGCCTCGAACTCTCGCATCCTAATACTCAATCATAGTCTTGTCACCTGAAGTTACCAACTGTTGTGAGACTGGCTGGCTGGCTGGCCATTGACTCGAGACAGTCTAAGACGGTGTTGTCCAACTGGGTGGGGTGTGGCGACCGATCCCAGCGGTGTACATATCAGCTGCAAAAGTCGCTAAACGGGTGCGAGGGGGCGCGTCGATCTGACAGGAGAGCTGAGTGTGGTGGAGCTGCGGAAGCTTTGGTCGAAGAAACAAAAAAAAAAGAAGAAAAAAAACAGGCCTCCGTTTCTGAAGGAACCCACCCGTCAGTGGCACCAACACACACAAGCACACAAGCCGCACCTGCACGCCTCCAACCCAGTCTGTGTTCTGCATATTAGCCCCGACCCCACCCTTGTCTGATACCTTGGCCCTTTACCCCTCCATCATTGAAGGGGTAAGGCACAAGCCACAAGGAGCTCTCGCAGCCCGTTGCAAGAGCAGGCAAGGAGGCAAGGAGGCAAGGTACCTGGCCCGGCCTGGCAGCCTGGTCGCAGCTGCTTTCCTGCACACGGCAGGAGCACCCGAATCTTGACGACGGTCCCACAAAAAAGTATAAGACCCGTTAAGTTCCTGGCCTGGGTCTTCTTTGTACTGTACCGTCTGCCCAGCCAGTACTTGTACCAATACCCGCCCCCCTGCTACGTTACCCGCCTTGAGAGGTCAACAACTCCCCAGTCTCAAGTGCTCCATTTCCATTTCCGGCACCTTTTTTCCCTTCTCTCCTCTTCACCTGTTACCCGCAGCAGCGGCGGCGGCGCCTTCAGCTGCGGCTGCAGCAGACGGACGGAAGGGTTTGAGAGGGACAGTTACAGTCTTGTGTTGTGTTGTGTCGTGTGCGGTGTTGCGGTTCGTTGGTTTGGTGCATGTGTTTGTGTGAATGAGAAGTGACTGTGGAGCAGGAACGGAAAGGAAGCAAGCGAGCCAGCGAAGACAAGGAGAGAAAGAAACAGACATGTCTGAAGAAGAGGGCACTTATGCGCCCAAAAGCCCCGACCTCGCGTCTTTTTTCCAATCCCAACCCGAAGAACAGCACCGACAACAACCACAGCAACAGCAACGGCAACAGCAGCACCAGCACCCAAGTCCGTTTCCACTGCAGAATCAGCAAATGCACCAGCACCAGCACCTGCAGCAGCATCAGCACCAGCACCAGCAGCACCAGCAGGGCCAACCACCCCCACCCGTCAGCCCCTCGCCCCAGAACATTAACTGGTACCACCCACCCCCGGCCGCCGACCAAGGTCACTCCCGATCTTATTCATATTCTGCCCAGAGCCCAACTGGCCCCGTCTTCTCGAGCTACTCTTCTTACCAACCTCAAATAAGTCCAGCGACGGCCTCTTACTCACCTCGCTTTCCGCCCCACCAGCACCAACAGCTGCACTCACACTCATACCCGGATTCACACTCGGTCTCTCATTCTCATCCCCATTCCTACTCGCAACCTCAGCCTCAGCCTCAACCTCAACCTCAATCTCAACCTCAACCTCCGCAATACCAACACCAACCCCAGCACCACCAACAGCAGCCGCCTTCTTTTTACTTCCCGCCCCACGCTGCTGTCCCACTCCAGAACGCACCTCCTCCTCCTCACAGCCCACAACCAGCCTATCAAACACAACTGCAACAACAGCCGCCGCCGCCTCCACAATTACAACCACAACAACCGTACCCGCAACCACAACATCACGCATACCAGCAGCAGGGATATCCTGAGCCACAACTCCCACAAGAAGTGCAGCCTCATCCCCAACCCGGATATTCATTTCCCCACCCCCAGCCCAACTTGGACCACTCGTCCGACGTCATAAAATCAGAGGACAATCGAGAAGACTCTAGCATGCCGCCGCGACGTTCTGTTGCCGCTGCAGCCGCCGCCGCCGCCGCCGCAGAGGCCGAGGCTGCAGGCATGATGGAGTCCCCGGTAAAGACAAAGTTCCCAACCGCCCGCATCAAGCGCATAATGCAGGCCGACGAGGAGGTCGGCAAGGTCGCCCAGCAGACCCCCATCGCCGTCGGCAAGGCCCTGGAGCTTTTTATGGTCCAGCTGGTGACCAAGAGCGCAGAGGTCGCCCGCGAGAAAAACTCGAAGCGCGTCACCGCCGCCATGCTCAAGACCGTCGTCGAGGCCGACGACCAGTGGGACTTCCTGCGGGACATCGTGAGCAAGGTCGAGCACGACAAGGACGGCTCCAAGGCCAAGGCCGCAAAGACCGAGAGTAGCGACACCGAGGAGGAGGTCGAGCCCAAGAAGAGGAGGGGCGGCCGCAAGAAGAAGGCATCTTAGGGCAGTGCACTCCAACAGGAGACCTGGAGACCGCAACTATATAATCTACAAGCCCGAGAACTGACACTAGCCGCAACGAAGTCGCGGGAGCGGAGCATGCTGGGTCAAGGAAGTGAGCGTGTCGCGATGCCACCGATTGCTGCATACGCGGCAACACTTCGGCTGGGAGATCTGGCGACGGGACTGTGTCGGACTCCTAGTTGTTCTGTCCAAGGCACCCGGAGCTGCAGTAGGGAATCCAGCCGCGACCGGTCGACGAGATGGGTGGGCTCTATCCCAGGCCAACACTGCCGTGTCTCATGTGTCTGTCACAGATACATACATACATGAGCGCTTTTGGAACTGGTCCTGCGAACGCGGGTCGTGAGTGAGCGGGGGTCGTTGATGACGCAAGGCCATGGACAGCCAGCACTTGACGCCAGGCGTCTGACAGTGTCTTGCGACGGCTTCGGTGACACGAGCAACCAGAACAACAGGTGCCGCACTTTGTAGAGTTTGCATGCCGCGAGATGGCAAAGAAAATAGGCACCTAGAAGGGAAGGGAGGCGACGCTTGCTTGCGACTAGATAGCGAGCAAACATGGCTCAGGTTGCTGGTGTTCGGACAGCGCTAGATGGAATAATACGCTTACGCTCTTAAACACACTCATCGACGGGTCTCAATATTCACTCATTTTGCGTGTTTCACGCGCAAGCCTCATGCGCTCTCCTTTATTGGCAGCACCGCTGAACGCTGGGGCGGAAAGAAAAGGCGACAATATCTGGATCTGGTATAGATGAAAGAGACATGGTGTCTCTCAGCCCTTGTCCCACCCATGTGGGGCGCTTCGGGTATACAGATAAACGAGGAGTTGTAGAGGTATACAACAGGGCCGATCCAGGGCCCCCTGTCAGCCGAGTCCCCCCCTTCGACTGGGGGAAAGAATGAAAGTAGGACACACCCGAGGATGTTTGGCTCTCTTCCTCCTCTTCTCGAGACCCGACGACAGTGCCAGAACCGAAAATTCGATGGTCCCAACGCCTTTTCAGATGCTGTTGTTCAATGGTGATGATGCCGGTGTTTGTTGTTGTGGTGGTGGTGTTGTGTGGATGATGGTTAGAATTCGTGCATGTCCATAGATATTGTTATGGCTCAAATTTTCTCATGTTCTATGTGTCGTGCGGGCGGTAAACAATGACGCCTGATCCTCTAATATATACCCTGTGTTCGATATTGGAATGTGTCGTATCTGTACACAAAGTTAGTGTCACCATGGTTTGAAGGTAGTCAGTCACCTCTAGGGCGGATTCTTAACTCACAGTCGAGTGTAGTAGCTGCCAATAGACTTGTTGATCAGGTCCGTCTCGACAAACTGCTCCGCATCATCCGCGCTCAGCTGCAGCTGGAAGCGTTGTCGCAGGTTGGTCGTCACCGTCGCGACGCCGGCAGCAAAGCACGGCATCTTGGAGTCCCGGCCCATCATGGCGACAAGGTCGACAATATTGTCGGCCGATCGTCGAAGAGCTGTGGCGTGGTCAGTTGTAGTCCCGGAATTGTCTCGCTGTATAGGGGGGCCACCGGTCCATACCTTGGAAAGCCTGCTTGCACAGCCGCTTGAAATCGTCCCACTCCGGAGACCCTAATCCACCCAAGACCTCCACATACTCATGTGTCAGTTTGAACGGCGCGGCCTCAAACCCGACGGACCCCGGCGAGTTCGACAACATGAAGCCAAAGTCAATATGTACAATGTGGCCCTCGTTGTCGATCAGGACGTTCCCGTTGTGCCGGTCCTTCAGCTGCAACACGTACGAAATGACACTGTACGCCGCGAGCGACCTCTTGAAAGCATCAACGCCGGCCTTATATGGCTCGCTGTCGGGTGAGCCAAACGCCTTGGCGAAATGGTCTTTCAGTGTCGCGATCCGCCTCTTGGGATTTGCGCCTGCCTCGGTCTGCGCCAGCGTCAAGCTGCGCTTGATAGAGTGCAGCGAGACACCGTTCGTGATCGTCTCGATGAGGCCCGACGATTCGCCCGTCACCAAGATCCGCATTACCTTCACCCACACTCCAATCTTGGCATCGGTCCAAATCTTGTCGCAAACATCGATGAGCTGACAGGCAAAGGCTTCTTGCCTCAGATCCGCACCAGTCTTCACAATCACGCTCATCAGATCCCAGTTCTTCATCCAGCCGTACGGCGATGACCGCCGTATACGCTCTTTCTTCATCTGCCAAGCCTCGCCAAATACTGCCGCACTCGGGTCGTCACGGTCCCCTTTCCTTTGGAGCCCGCCAGTCTTGAAGTCATTTTCCATCCTTTCCACACCCGCAGTCGCATTCAGGGCTGGGTCAAGATTCGTATCTTCATCGACTTCATCGGGATTGGTCGCCGCATTCTGGACAGTGGTTTTGGCCATGATCTGATCAAAAGTCGGCCCATGTCCGTCGTCTGCCTCAAAGTTCTGCTCCTCCAGACTCTGCATGCTGGCGATGATCTTTGCACGGATTGCCGCGACCTCGTGCTTCGGTCGCTTGCCACTCGTTGCGTCCAGCTGAGCGAGCATCTGGGAGGCCGTGCGCATATGCGTTGCCAACGCAGAAAAGTCTGGCTGGTCCACCGAGGTGTTTCGAGGGTTCGTATTGATGGTCATCCTCCGCAAGGAGCGACTGCTAGGGCTGCTGGAACGGCTGGTTGAGGTAGCTGAACTCCTGGGTGTCACCAACTCAGAACTCGTCGACACTGTGGGCGTTAGACTTGGCAGGCGCTGAGGAGCTGGTTTTCTGGTCTTCACGGTCTTGCTGTCGATTGGCTTCAGCGCGGGTGACGTACCGAGGTCTCCAGAGGAAGGCTCAAAAACGCTGTCAGCGGACTCCGTGGAATGCTCTGCCCTTGACGCAGGTATCCTTGGTCTCTCGGACAAGTCAAAGATCCGTCTCCTCGATCCTTGCTCCGCCACAAGCGTGGCCAGCAGTCTTTGGTTGTCTTGCGAATCGGGGTCAAAGGTAAAATCGTCGCGGAGGATTTCGACCATCAGTAGGTAAGGCACCTTTTCTGCGCTGTTAAGAACAGTTGCTTCGGCTGGGTTGATCCTTACGACCCTGTGGTGTTTGCTCCTCGACGGAGAACCATCGGTCAAAGTAGGTGGACAGATAACGGGAATATCCACCTCCGCCCTATTTGATGTCCCCGTCAGCAAATTCAACATCGATCGATGTGCTTCTTGGTTTGTGTGACTTCACAGAGGAGCGTGTCTCTCTAGAGCAGACATTTACACCCTCAGGAGCGCCTAGAACAAATGGCATATACGGGACCACGGTCGGCGGCCGACGGAACATGGACAGCCCATTAGCTCGTGACCAATTGGTGGTAGACTATCACCAGCCCAAAACCCGACAAGAGAAGTGGGCTAACAAATCTGTCTCACTTTCGGATGACCCTCAATGCTTTCGGCGGTGCCCGGCTCCTCGATCACGTCTCACAGACCGGATGACAAATGAAAAGGAAATGTGGGACATGGCAAGTACTAACGGCAAGTCCTGTGCGATCAAGGCCAGCTCCGCTCGGAGGGCGCTCAGACGGGCAGCCTTCGGAACGACAACCAGCCTGTTCGATATGTCCTCCAGCGCGGTCAGAAACTGTGTCTGACATCGGAAATAATTTTGTCTCAGAAGCCTTGCCCTCTGGACCGTCGACATATCGCTATTGCTCAACACGCCTTTGGTGCGCTCAGAATGCCGGCGGGTCAGCAGCGAATTTTCGGGCGGCGGTAGACCGGCGGTCACGGGAGTCGGCGGCCTAGGCGGGAGGGGGGATTTCACCTCGGGGAGAGGGAGGGAGGCCGTGCTGAGTCGTGCGTCTATGGCCTTCATGTCTAGATGGCTGGTTGGTCGCTTCGGGGGTTGCGCGGGCGTAGGTACGGTCGAGCCCGAAGATGAGGTTGGTCGAGAACGCGGGAGGTTTTGTTTCCGCGGAGTGCCCGGCGAGTCCCTAGGTGGTGAGCCCCTAGGGTCTGGCGCGCTTGTTACACGGCCGCCATCTCTCGTCGTACGCCTTGCCCTGTTTGCCTGGGCGGCCGAGACGGTTTGTGCCCTGGCTATCCTGGGCTGCGCGGGTTCCAGTGTCACGTCGTCTATGGGCTGCGGCTTCTTGGCCTGCGCGACGGCAAGAGGGCCAGCCCAGTGAGGCAGGCCGGGGACTGCAACACTGGACAAAATCAGACTCGCCAGGACGGTGACGGGAAGCGGGTTCTCCTTGATCTTCTCATGCCTAGCAGTGTCTCCGAGCCCAAACACGATATGCTGAAGCTTGTTGTAGACCCTTTGACACGTTCTGAAAGCCTCGGAGTGCGGATTGGAGGAGAGGTCGTTCAAGTAGCTCTGGAACAGCCAGAAGGCCTAGTGGCTACGTATTAGCAGGCAAGGGTATAGGTGGCACCGGGGAAAGGGTAAGGACACTGACTAGCAGAGCGCCCGAGACGGATTCCTCGCAGAGATCCAGGAGGAATTCCTCCAATGCCATGGACTCATTGTTGACGCTGATGACAAGGTGGCACAGCTCGGGCAGGAAGAACTCGACATCTTCGTAGGGGAACTGGCGCAGCTTGTTGCAGAGCACATAGTGGATCCCGACGTGGTCGGCGTATCGACTGCGCAGGACAGGTGTTAGCTCGGACGGGTGGTGGGTATGGCGCTGTGGCCGGCGCAGACTTTCATGGGCTCTCAGAGGGCCGTTTCCGCTGGACGTTGGAGCACGTACGTGAGGTAGGAGACGGAGAGAAAGGGGTTCTGGTTGAAGACGTCGCTGTCAAAGAACCTCTGCAAGAGGTCCCACGACATTGGATCCGTGGGTCGTCGAGAAGCAGCTTATTCTGGGGAGGATTGGGTCGGCGGCGGACGGGCGTCGAGAGCGGGCGAGAAGCGGGCGAGAGGCGCAAGATACGGGGCAATTTATCGAGTCGGAGCGGGCGCGAGGAAGGAGTGACGGGGATACAAGCCGCGAGCGCGGATTGCTTCATATAAATTCGACATGAAAGTGTTGTAGCGAGTTATGAACATTCATGGCCGAAAGCTCAGCAAGACATAGATCGCAGGAGAGGACGTGGTCGGCGTCGTCCAGCAGGTGAAGGGGGAAATGCGGTAGTGGTGGTGTTGCTAGTATGGTGGTGGTGGTGGTGGTAGGAGGTGGTGATGGTGATTATGGTGTCGTGGTGTTATACGGCTGGTGCAGCAAGCAGCAGCGGAGCAAGCAGAGCAGCAGAGCAGAGAGAGGTGGAGGTCCAATGAAGTTGGAGGCAGCCAGGCTCGATACCACCCCGGTCGGCCGTACAGTACAGAACGGTAAACTACCTTGCAGGCCTGCCCGCTCTACCTGCTATGAATGTCCGCTCCGGGCGCGGGAAGGGTCTGCTTGTTTGGGTGTAGTTTGACCCCTCGGCGGGAAGCTCCCCGAGGCCGTCTGGCCGTCCTGGCCGTCCGGGCAAGTTCTGGCAGTTTGCCCAGTGCCCAGTGCCCAGGTACCAGGCCACATTGCTGCACATTTAGTTGCATTTGCTTGCACCTTGATACAACCTTGCACCAGGACTTATCGCTGAATTTATTCCTGGCGATACCGAACATGTGTCGCCCTTCCACCGAAGCCCCTTTGGGCTTTTTACATGTCCCGGTCGTGACCTCTTCGCCATATCATGACACTGTCTTTCTGGATCTACCAGTGATGTTGTCTCGCTCGGCAAGCTGACACACGGCTTGGCAGGAGTCGAGTTAAGCTTACTACCATAGCGCCCCCATGCGGTTTGGCCAAAACCGTTAAGGGACCTACCTTCCGTCAGCAATACGGTCCCTCCGGCAGCAAGACGGGCCCCCTTAAATTCCTCGTCGGGCGACTATTAAAAAAAGAAACTGCAAAAGCCTTCAAGACCTCAGAATTTTCAAAACCTTCTCCCTCTGGAAGACCTCCCTCCTTTTGGAAAGAGGTTCTTCCTTCGAAAAAAGGTCTCTCTCTAAAAGAAGGTCCTCCCTTTGAAAGGAGGTCCCTTTCCTACCTAAAAAACAAAGGGCCAACGCTCCTTCCCTTACTTCAAAAGGGGAGAGAAGTCTGCCCAAGAGGTCCAACGCCTCGTTAAGTAAAGCAGCTGCTCCTCCGTAAAAAAAGTATCTCTAAGGGAATAAGAGCAAAAGATTAGGAGAGGAATTTTGTTTCGGACAATCCTCGCGCCGAAGTATAACCTTAAGATCTCAAATCTGGAGCCCTCCTCCAATAGGAAGACCAGGCACCGCGAGGAAGACCAGGCGGCCTGCCAAAACCAAAAGACCTTCCAAAACAGTTCTCAGAAATCAAGCCTACCTCACGTTTTAATCGTCGCCCGACGAGGTCCCACAAGAGACGGTATTGGCGAGGCCCTATATGCGCGCTATGGTATGTACTTGGTAGATACTTTACCTGGCCATGCCAGAAGTACATAGTACGGACAGGACTGACGGAGTTGCAGACAACACTAACACCATCTTTGGCTGCAACAACGTCTCAATGCAGCGGTACCAGCAATTGCTCGCAACTCGAACATTCTGAGGCCCCCCGCCCCCCACCGCTGTACCCCAGGCCATGTCACGGCATACAGCGACTGACTATGCGCTCCTTTGCGACAGGTCTTGGCACGCCTAAGATTATCTCCAGTTTTAACCCCTTTTCTTGACATCATTTGTGCAAATTCGTGCCTGCCTCCCCCCCCCTCTTGCGCTCAATAACCAACACGCGGCGGCAGGCCGTCGTAAGCTACCTCTACTGCATGCTATGATATTTCCGCGCAGCTGTTCAGGCCGCTCGGCGTCCCTTTTCGTCTCGCAAGCTGGGGTCCTCACGTGGGTCTCCCCGGCTGTGGGCTGTGGGTACACAGCCAGATACAAAAACATCCCGAGGCTGCGTGACGTGGACAGGTTCACATGGCGGTACTCGCGCTGTAGCTAGCGAAATGTTCCGCCCGGACTGGTTGGTGAGGTCACCCACAAATTGTCCGAGTCAAGAGACAAATGTCTCTGAAGTCCGCGGTCAGAAGTGACGATGCGAAACTCCGAGTCTGGAGAGACTTTAACTGGGCCACTCTGGAGTCTGCTGCTTTCAATAATTCCAGAATCCACGGCTTTCAGCACCGACTTTCCGATAGGTTTGCCCTGAAGTCTACTGTCTCAAGAGACATACAAAAGACCCGAGATGTGTTGCCACCCTGCGACTCCAAACTTCGGAAGGAAAAGCGAGCACACTCGCGACGTTGATCAGTGTCTGGGAAATAGTCAGCACACCTGGACCGGACGCACATAGCAGTAAAAGCACGGCTCACTTGTTCTGTAGGCGAGCTGGCATGTCGGGAGCCCAACCGTTAAAACCTCGGGTGTATATTGGAACGAGACTTGGTGTTGTGTCAAGAGTAAATTATACGAAAGTGTCTCGCAAGATCAACGCAACCCAGTCAGTCCATCTAGTCATGGAATGTTCCGGTCGGGCACATGATGAGTGATGAAGAGACTTGAATTTTTGAATTTCATAAACACAAAGAAGCCGCTGTTACAAAACTTGCAAGGACTATCTATGTTAGTATCCATTTATACGCATGGCAGTCTTCCAAGACGCTTGGGTAAACAAACGTTTGGGGAAAACGTAACTTGTCTTCAGACTCTCCATTCCTACTTACTGCGGCTATCTTTAAATTGTGACAGGGTGGGTGTAGTTGTTCATTGTGTTAGCCTTTCGGTAGAATGAGCTGTCTTTGTGCTTCCGCAAGCCTTCATCGAAGCCAAAGTCTCCCTGTGAAGTGCCTAGATCTCCCTGCTTATGCTCGCCTTATCAGAGCAGAGAGAACAGACTGATTCCAGGACCAGGAATAGGTTGGCTGCTGCTGAAACGCTGCCTCAAGTCACCGGATGAGAGGAAGCCTGCAGATAGGCGGCCATAGGGCCTTCATATGAGATGAGACAAAAGTTGGCTCTGTGTCTCGTCCACTTCCCTGTATCCAAGCCAAGGCATCAGAGTTGATTGGGTTTCTACACGGCGATGCTGCATTGAATGCAATTGCTCTGTTGCAAGAGGCGGGCACAAAGACTGCAGGACAACGGCAATTCAGTCATCCAAAGTTTACAAAAGCTCTCTTAGTGACTGCAGCTTCCACTGGATCTCATTGCCTGTAAGGCGTCCTTGTCGTCAACTGCAAAGTCACCCGAACATGATGCTTCACTGCCACTGCCACTACCACTGATGTCTTCCGTGCCTTCTTCTCCCATCTCAACCACCTTCCTTGCTTTCTGTCCACAGACCAAGCTCGACACCTCCAGCACTCGTTTCCTTCCAACTCGACAGTAGCTACTCCCTGCTGCTTCGGCCTGCAGAGCCAACTCCTCTCAACCCCATCCTAACAACACCCTTGCCTGACATCAAACTGACAAAGAACCACTTGTAATACATCGCAACAACACTGACCCCCCAAAATGCCCGAGCCAGTTTACTCGCCCTCTTACGACTCTTCCGAGTCTGAGGCAGCTCATACGCCCTGGAAATGGAACCACTTCGAGGTCCGCACCCTGGTCTGCCTCATCATCAAGGGCGAGCACAAGGCCAAGGACCCGATGGACCTCACCGACAAGCTCAACCGCGCCCTCAACCCAGGCTCCTCGGCCACCCAGCCCTCCTACAGCCGCGACGTCCCCCACGCCGACGTCCAGGCTATGCTGAAGCGCATCCTCTCCAAGAAGTCGCACGCCGTGGCCCTGTCCAACCGCGACTACAGCGCCCCTGTAACCCGCGCAAAGGTCAACGCCTTCATGCGCAACCTGGGCTTTGACGGCGGCAAGGAGGAGTGGGCGAAGGGCAGGAAGGACACGGTCGCGGTCCAGACCCAGAGGAGGCTGGCTCGGTACATGTTCAGGAAGGAGGGCCGCCACCCCAGCCCTCGGTCGCGCGACGAGAGAGACAGGCGCAGGATGCTCCTTCGCGACCCCAGTGCCATGAGACTTTTGCGCGGATGGGGCATCGGCGCGAGCTTCTGGGAGGATGGTGAGTACTCTTTCTTCCTTTCCGCGATGCTCAGGTAATCGACCAAAACAAGCTGACTTTCGTCTTAGCACCCAGGCATGAGGACAGCCCGACCAACGGAAGCAAGTCCCGAAATTCTCCTCCGACTGTCAGTCCTGCCCGGCACCCCCACGCCATTGAGAGAGCGCCGTCAACAGCTGCTCGTGGTTTCGTCAACAACATCCCCAATACCCCCAACTCAGTGGCCATGTGGGCCGGGGGTTTTGCCTCGTCGGCAGCAACGCCACTGGTAGGTGCTATGGCGCCGCCGTCTCTCATGAGCGGACCAGGTGTTGTGCAGCAAGTCACCATGCTCGACTACGGAAGCCACGGAGGCTTCGGCAGCCTGCCCAACCCGCAGCAGCATCATCAGCCACCCTCTCAGTGGACTGGAGCAGAGCAGAGCGGGATTTGGTCCGCGGGTGGCGCACAGGCTGGTGGCCAACATCACTCCAGCAGCAGCCGGCATGTAGGGGGAGGATGCTAGGAGCTCGGTGAAGTCGGTTGCCGAGAGCTTCACGGAATGTGGTAGCAACCTTTTTGCAATCGAGGTTACGCAGATGGTTCATAGACTCCAGACCCGACGAACATCTAGGTAAACAGCACAAGTTTTAGCGGGGAACGGTCCCTCAGCCTAGGGGACAACTTCAGTAGAAGCAGAAGACATGCTTCAGCGGATAGACAAGGTATCTGCATCACCCCTTTGCGGTGCCTCAAGTCTATTATTTTGATATTCTCCTAACCGGAATTTCGGCCCCTTGTGTGATTTGTCATTTTGTATTGCACGCCAGTTTATTTAACCCCCTCCCCCCCCCGTATTACCCGACGCAACAGGATCGACCGAAACACAAAAAAGTCCCCGAGAGACTGCTACTTCCTCAAGTAAGAGACTCAGCCCGGCCCTCGAAGGACATCCTTGAACTCAATGCATGGTGCAGAGCTGAGAGAGAAATCCAGAGTTGTGAATTAATGCCCGCACCTATCGTGCAACAAAACTTCGGAGGGAAGAGTCTAGGCATCTCTAAAAGGCCTCGAAGCTGGAAATGTGCCAATCTGCCCCAGTAGCAACCCCGTACATCACCACCACGATAGCTGGGCGGGAACGATAGTTCGACAACAAGACCAGTGGAAGAAAATAAAATTCTGCTTCACACCACGGCAGCAGAACAGATAGAAGCCCGAAGTGTCCCGCAAATCCAAGCCATCAATCATTATCTCCCGGAACGAAAAAAAAAAAAAATGTAGCTCACTCCTCTCCCCCGAACAAAAGAACGGCAAGGTTCGCTCAGGAAAGCGTGAAGAACGACCCGGCCGGCCCAACGTTGGTCACCACGACCTCGAACAGGGGCAGCTCGCCGACGCGGACGCCCGCGCCGCTGCCGCCGCCGCCGCCGCCGCCGGCGCCGGCGACGGCAATGCTCGCGCACAGCCGGCTCAGGTCGTCCTCACCGTACGTGGTGAGGTCGTAGCTCTCGCCGCCGCCGCCGCCTCCGCCTCCTCCCCCGGTGCCGAACACGACGCGCGTGACGTTGGCGCGCAGGTGCCTGTCCACGGGAGGGGCCGCGACGGCGGTCCCCTCCGCAGCCTTGAAGGGGGGTGCGTTGGCGGCGGCGGAGGTGTGGGAAGAAGAAGAAGAGGAAGAAGAATAGGTGGATGTCAGGTGCCTGAAGAGCTGCGGGTTGAACTCGACGTAGCGGAGCGCCGCGGTCCGCACGTGCGCCCGCGTCGGCGGCGTGCGCACCACCATGCGCTGCTCGTTGAGGTCGCCCGTCCCCGGCACGCGCGACTTGATGCACAGCCGGTAGTCGATGGCGGCCGGGGGCTGGGGCTGGGGCGGGACGGCTGAGGGGGCCGGGGCGGCTGCCGCGGCCAGGGTGGTTGGGAACGGCGACGGGAGCTTGTTTTGGCCCGCCCCGTGGGTGGTTGGCGGGGATGAGGCCGAAGCCGACTTGAAGGGCGCCGGCTGGAGTGGCAGGCGCGTGGCAGCTGGGTGGGAGCCGTGGCAGCTGGACACGGGGGGCGAGGACGTAGTGGATTGCCCGGTGTTGCTGTTGCCGTTGAAGCTCATGATGTGGGCTGTATGCTTCGCCTGGGCCTGCATTGCTGTGGCATTGACTGGTGGAGGCGGGACCATTCTCCCATTCTGGGGCAAGGGAGGGGTTTGAACGGAGAACATCTGCGACGGATGAGTCCTTGTACTCATCGGGTGATGATCCGAGTACACAGGATGCCCCAGGCTCCCAATCACGACCGGCGGGGCCATTGCAGGTCCGGAGCCAGTTCTCCAGAGCATAGAATGTGGTTGTCCTGGGGCAGCCTGTGTTGGCGCCGACACAGGGGGTGGATGACGAGCGACGGGGCCACCAGCTTTGTGATTGAGCGCCCCGGTGGCGCTGGAGCGGTGCCGCTGGGCTGGAAGAGGGTGCTGGGGCGCGTGATGTGGCTCACAGAGCTGGCGTTCGTGAGGGAGAACCGGCTCGTACCTTCTCGGCGAGCGAGAAGAGTGTCCCGCCCACTTAGGGTACATGCGAGAGTTGCGCGAGCTGCGCGAGCTATCGGCGCCTCTCGCCCTGTCATAGCCCCCAGGGCAGACCTCACTCTCGGTCATGCTCTCATAGGCAGACTCGGCGTCGAAAGACAGAGAGGAGTCACCAAGGTCCTTGTCCAGATCGCCGTCCATGACTTCGGACGCCGATGAGACAGAAGAGACCCCATCGTCGTCGTCTTCGTCGCCATCGGCCACATTGCCGACCTTCTTGGAAGAGGGGGGCATTTCGAAGCCATTGGTGGTGATGTAGTTCTGTACCGCATCCGCAGACTTGATCAAAAGCGACTCGAATGCTTTCTGAGCCGTCTCGACGCTCTCAGAGGAGAGCAGTGCATCCCTCTGGCCGCCGTTCTCGGCCCGTATGACTACCGCCTTAAAGTTCCCCAGGGGCTCACGAGCGAGGATAACGCTTATGTAGGCATCAGGAGCAGAGAAGAAGGAGCAATTGTCTATGAGTAGGGACACATGAGCAGGTGGTCTGGATTGGGCCTAGACGGGGCAAATCTGCAGTCTCGTGTGTGCCGCAGAGCAAGGAAGAGACACCATAAACAAGGCTGCTGGCTTACCAAGTATCTGCTCCCGATATCCGCCCATCGTCTGTCTCCAGGTGCCACTGGTCGCCATGATAGTTTCACAAGACGGCAAAGGTTCAGTCGAAGTCGGAGTCGCCCGGTAGTGAGAGCAGAGGATGCACTGGGGAGGGCGGAGGGTCATGGGGTGTGAGAAACACGGACAATGCGTCTCTGGAAACGGGGGAGCGAATGATTGCGTCGGGGCTCCTGCGTCGCAGGATAAGAATGAGCACATTGACTCCTTATGTACTGGGTGCGAGCTGAGTGAGCATTGTGTCACGTCAGGCCGGACCATGCGAGCACAAGTACAGACAGAGGCTTCTCTGCACGCCTCATTCTGCCTGATAGGCTCAAAGCCTTGCCGACCGGACATGTAGGATACCGAATGATTTGAAAATACCAAAATGGCGCCAAGGCGGGACGGCGCATGGCTGTGACAGAAATTGCAGTCCAAGTCCTCCGGGCTCCCATACGTGGTCCTGGACACCCGCAGTCAGGTTTGCTTCCGGCTGCAGATGAACACGGGAGGCGGCTTGTTCAGGCAATGCAGAAGCCCCCAGTACAACTGAGTTCATCCCCAAACTGGGCAGCTGGGACGACACAGCCGTTTTGTGACACAAGAGTAGAGTGGTGAAGCCCGCCCCAGCCCGCCTGGCTGCTTTCTCTCTCCTCTGGCCTGCAGTCGTGCTCCGCTAAGCCACCGAGCTGGCCACGCCGTGACGTGGAATCAACAGGGCGGCTGCATTCTGAACGACACTCGATCCGCACCACTGCGGTCTCGACCCACCTCGAGTGTCTCGTCCTGGTGACCAGTCTCACCAACGCCTGAACGGTCGAAGCGTTGTGCTTGCTGCGGTTGTTGCGTGTATCGTTTGAAGCCGGTTCGCGTCACTCGGTGTGGCAGAGACACTTTGGTTCTCTTGTGTCTCCCGAGGCGAGGACTACCAGACGGCTGCCTACCCATGTGTGTTCAAGGCAATCCCGGAGCAAAAGATGTTGTCCCCGTCCGTTGACCTTGGCAAATTTTGTGGTCATCTGGCTGTATCTCCTTGGTATGCCCGTCGCATGCATTAGGTTCCCGTTGTGCGGGTGTGTACCAACGAGACGGCAGGACGGCCAGCGTTCGGCGACCGATGTCTGATAGGCTTGAGTGGTCAATTGTTAGGTATTACAAGCAAGGCAGTACCTGGCACACAAGCCAGACGAGGCAGACCTGTCCAGCCGCCTCATTAACTCGCAAGGCTGCGAGACGTGCCGAGCATCGACGGTGGCAAACACTTCCGCTGATCGACAATCAGTGCTATGTCGTATTGGCTGATCTTCTCTCAACTTTCCTTTTTCTCTCGCCGGGTGCGGCTGCTGATCCATGCGGGACCACACCCTGCAGCCCTGCCAACGCCGAGTAGCTCACCCAACCGTCAACCTCTCCAATCTATCTTGCAAAGCATCCACAAGGGCCGTCTCTCTGTCCAAGAGACTTCTGACCTGGGATACCTTGGCCTTCCTCAGTTCAGAGGGTATCCTGAGGCTTACTACAGACGAAGCAGGGCTGCTCTCCGAGTTTCCACCACCTGCTCGGTCCTTGCCCTCCAGGCTTGCCACCTGCCCTGCCAGCTCGTCTTTGAGATTCCTGATTTCCCGGATGCGCTCCAACGGGCGCTGCGACTTCGGCGTACCAGCGACAACTACCGCACCCTTGTCGCTTTCGCCAGAATCTGACAGGCTCTGCTCTACTGTCTTGACCTCCTCCACCCAAGCCTTTTCCTTGTCGCTGAGTTCGCGAGGTGTCTTCTGCTGGATCTTCCTCCTCAGGTTGTCGAACCTCTGCATCAGCTCATCCTGTTTCTTTCGCCGCGCGAACACAGCCCGGGTGAGGCGTGCGTCATCCGACACTGTCCCTTCATCTGCGCCCGTGACTCTGTCGATCCTAGTCTTGAGCTCATTGGCCTGGTCAATCTGCTCCCTTAGCTCCGTCCGCAAAGCATCGCATCTCCGGAAGAGCTCCGAGACCGCCTCGTTAAGACGCCCTGACTCCGTGCTGATTATTTGATGCGCGTTGGAGAAAACCTTAAGCGTGGCTGGAGACAAGCGAATTTGTTGCTGCATCAGGGCAACGTGCCTGCTTGTCAACAGCATTTGCTGCATCTTATGCAGGTTTGATGGTTGATCAAAGACCGCAGAAGGCTGGTATGCAGGCCGCGGCGTGAACACTTCCACCGGGCCCTTCTGCTCTGGCGTGGGCTCGTAAAACGGCGTAGGGGATGACGATGATTTAATAGGTGGCATATCGTCCTCGGGTGTTTCGAGTTGTAGAGCTATCGGGTCGGATGGTGTGGCTGAGAGAACGAAATAGCCAAGGTCAGGGTCGCGGATGGCGACACAAGCAGCCAGCGAGCTGCCGGGCGGACGCTCGATGTAAATTCTGGAAAAGGCCGATTTTCCGCTTGCAATCAGGCCGATCCTGAAATCGGCTCCAGCGTCTGATTCCGCGTTCAACTCGCTTTCGAGCCGGAACACCCACGGACTCAAAGACACCTTGGTGATTCCGGAGTTGTGCGTGACGAAAAAGGAGTATCGAGAGATCGCGTCGTCGCTGAAGACAGGCCAGCAGTTGGGCGTCACCTCAGATAATGCAAGGACATCTAGCGTCTCATAGGTCAACAGAGAGGGCGAGACCTCAGTTTTAACTCGCAAATTGGATCTCGATTTGACCCGGGGTGGCAGCCATTTCGCCTCAACGCCATCCAAATCCAGACAGATCCTGATTTGTCCACTTGTGGAGAGAAGACAAATCACGGTCAAGGAAAGGCCCTCCTGCTCGTTCTCGTCGAGTTCCAGGACCTCGTCTTCCCCGAGCATCAGATCATCCGTCTCCGCTTTCTGGCCGATGACATGAATATCACAGAGCTCCACATCGAGGTCATCTTGTTCGTCCTCGTTTGGATCCATGTCGAAATTGAAAGGTCCTTGGAGCCTGGGTATCAATCCTGGGTGTGTTGGTCGCCGGTATATCTCGATTGGTGGCTCTCCAAGGGATTCTTGGACGACCTTGGGCTCCTGATTGTCCAGGTCAGACATCCACTCGAGCTGCTGCTGTGCTAACAGCTTGTCTTGTGGAGAAACCCCAGGGTCGTCCTGGAGAGCTGCCAGCTTTGCCACGATAGAGACGGACAGGGAAGGCACAAGAGTAGGGGGTGGAGCCCATAGCTCGGGGAGAAGGGGGCACAACGCGTAGACGTCACCACACCTCATGGCAATGTACAGAGTCATTGAAGACCAAAGACCAGAGCCCCTGGCAGCGAAAGATGCAGCCGCCACCTCCATATCGAACGTATCTGGCGAGAAAGAGGTATTCGTTGCAGTCGTGGATGCGGCGAAGTCCTGGTCCAAAGTGACACCATTTGCCAATTTCTTCAGATCGACAGACAGCGTCGGAGCGTCAAACGACCATCGATCGGCAGGCGAAACCTCCCAGACTCGAACGACAGCATCCTCAGTAACGGTGACGAGCGACGTGCCTTTCACACCGAGGGGATGCCAGATCGCGGACATGACGGCGGATTTCGATGTGACGTGAGTCGTCGAGCCCAACATGAAGAACTTTGGTTTCAAAGGGGTGCTGTCCGGCGCGGTGAGATGCGAGGAGTCGGGGAGGACGCAGATATGGACAGTGTGGGCCGTCAAGACTGCCAGATAATTCGAGTTCGGCGAGAGAACGATTTGTCTAATCTCATCTGCCACAGGAGTCTTGATAATCTGCGAGCACTGTCAGCGCGCGGTCCAGTCGCAGGCGATACGCCTCCATGACCAAGCATGCGGGTTTACTCGGGCTTACCCTGAGGCCCTCGGCAGACGTGCCATCTGAGCCTTCGATGCTGTTCCGTGCCTCGTCGTAGATGGAGAAAGAGCCGTTTGAGTCCTCCCTCTTGATGCGAGGACTGCCCCCCGTTTCCGCCCAGGACTCCTTCAGGTACACCAGGTCACCCCATCGTATCTCTCGGTTGACCGCGACGAAGACCTCGGTACCGCGGCGCGCGATGGTCCGTCGCGGACCAGGTCTTGTCTTCTTGTTGGACGAGTAGGGGGAGAAAACTGACGCGTCGAGGTCTTCCGACGTAGCCTTGAACAGACTGTGCCCCGGAGCTGGCTTGCTCAGCCAGCTCGGCGTGTACGATTTGACCTTGATGTTTGACATGTTTTGCGACCCAGGCCACTGCTCACTGCTCCTCGCGGGTAAGAACGCTAGCAGAATGGAGAGCCGGCTGCTATGATTCGATTCATGCGGTGTGTGTCGTCGAGGGAGAGGTTGGAAGGTTGGTCAAGTTTGGACAAGAAGGAAAAGGTCTGTGACAAGGTTTGTGAAGACGAAAGGTGAAAGACGCAGAGCCTAACCAAACGAACGTACTGGCAGGGAGGCGGCAGGGGAAGCTTCACTGGACATTTTTAGCGCGTCCTTTGAGCTCCCTACCCGCGCCTCGGTGACCTGGAGCAGCCAATTGGGCCCCACACCCTGGACCTGCAGCTGCAGCTGCAGCCGTCTTCAACTTACACGCCAGAGCCGCGATTGCAACCCGTCCAGTGGATCTATTCCTCGTCATTCCACCACACCTTCACACACGACAAGATGAGACCACACGTCCGAAGCACGGTCGAGCGCCTCGACCGGCCAAGTGCCTACTACAACAGTCGGGTACTTCTTTGCCTCTCTCCTGGACGCCACAGGTTCACAAGCTAACATCCACCCGCGCCGGGCCACAGTTCAAGCGCGGCCGCCGCAACGACCGCGGTGACGACCACCACGATGGCGGCGAGCAAGAGCGGCCCGCGGAGGACCCCCTCGCGAACGCGACCACGCTGTACGTCGGAAACCTGTCCTTCTACACAACCGAGGAGCAGGTCTATGAGCTCTTCTCCAAATGCGGCGAGATCAAGCGGCTAGTGATGGGGCTGGATCGGTTCAACAAGACGCCCTGCGGCTTCTGCTTCGTCGAGTACTATACCCACCAGGATGCGCTGGACTGCATGAAGTACATTGGAGGCACAAAGCTGGACGAGCGCATCATCAGGACGGACCTGGACCCTGGTTTCGAGGAGGGAAGACAGTACGGCCGCGGCAAGTCCGGTGGACAAGTACGTGGCCCTTCAGCAGGCTCCCCGCCGATCGCATCACTGACAGGGCTTTTGCAGGTGAGAGACGAGTACAGAGAAGAGTTCGACGAGGGCAGAGGCGGCTTGGGCAGGGCTCTGCAAGGAAGAGAACGCAGCCTGGAGAACGATGACTACGGCCGCCTTGCCTAGAATGTAATGTGACCGAATGATAGAGTGAGAGAAGCCTCGAAAAGGTCGCGAATGCATGGGGCTTCACGGTGGGAAAATCCATTATGTGAGGATGCCATTGGCCATCCAGAAGGACGGCGCAAATGTTCCGGGACATTGTGGGATCCGCCCCAGAACTGGAAGTTCATTTAGCCTAACCTGAAGGAAAGCCACAGCCCATAGGCTGGCATCCCACGGGACTGGTCGATGACGCGGGTCACATTGGAACAGGAATGGCCAGGCGCAAGGCGTAATATCGCACGCAGAGCAGTACCTCTCATCAGGGGCTCTGGGCTGTCTGCTTTTGCTAGACGTGTTTTCACAATGCGAATGCCATCTAGCCACCATCGTGTTCTTACATGTGCAGCTATCATGATTTCGCATAATATTGTGAAATTTGGGACCCAGATTTCCGCACCTCTTCTTCATATGGACCGTGAGGCGACCGCCCGATGCGGAAGTTCGTAGGAGCCCATTTCGCGTGTTGCCCGTCGACTTCTCTGGGTTGCTTGTCGTCCCCAGTTTTTGCTGTCATGTGTCTCGTGGTCGACTCGAGGTGTGCGCCATGTTATCCCATAAAGAGTGCAGCCGCTCGATTTCCAGCATTTGCACCCAAATATTCTGCCGTGAGTAGATCGTCGAATACCGTCCGCCTAGTAGCCAGGAGGATTGAGCCTCTGGGACACCCTCGTCCACTTGGGCAACTCTGCAAGGCACACACAGGTCAGTCAAAGCGAAAACTTGGGGCGAGCCAAACCCCCCCCCTTTCCTTTTATTTTTGGCCAGCACATACTGTGTATCCCCTTCCGGTACTTCTTCTCCTTGCGGTCAAAGATGGTGTACTTGTCCTTGGCGCGCATCTCCTCCTCCTTGGGCATCTCGGCCTTCCACCGCTCCACCGACTTGGTCGTCTCGCCCCTCTTGGCCAGCGCGCGGTCGAGGGTCGCCACGACCGAGTCGACCGCCCGGAGGCGGAGCCGTTGCCGCCGCTTCTGGAACTTGGACAGCCGCCACGGCGTCTTCCACAGCAGGCCGCCGCTTAATGGGTTTGTGAATCTGAAAGGCCCGAACATGACTGCTTCGAATGGGTGTGCGGTCGTATGCGTGGGGGGCGCGGCGGCGGTGCGGTGCGACACGGCGGTGTTGCTGGGGACGTACGTTGTCGGCGTTGGGAGTTGGGAATTTTGATGGTTGATCGCGCCGCCGGCCGGGATCAATGGGGTTGGACGGCCGAAAGATTGGAGCTAGCACCCTGCGCGGTGCGACGTAGTACCTAGGTAGGTAGTTTTGGGGGGGGGACCAAATCGTACTGTGGGGGGGGGGGCTCCCTGCGCTGCCGCTCGGCCCACCTCATTGTCGCGGCCGATGATGGGCAGAGGGCATCAATGTCCCCCAAATACCCAGCCCCAGGTGTGCTCTGAGCTGCAAGACCGTAGCCACAATAAAACAAGGGAGACAAGTGCCCTGCCAGATGATCGATCGGTAACAGAACCATGTCCTACTACTTCGCCATCATCGGCACCCAAGACAACCCCCTCTTCGAGCACGAGTTCGGCACCTCCAAGCAGGGCGGCGATGGGCAGTCGCGCTTCTCGGACCAGGCCCGCCACCTGAACCAGTTCATCCTGCACAGCGCGCTGGACGTTGTCGAGGAGGTGCAGTGGAACAACGGACAGTTGTACGTATAGGGATCCCCCTCATCACCACAAACAACACGTCCTGTCCGCTCCGTACCCCAGTCCCCCCTAACCTACCCTAACATTACTACATGCTGGCTGAGCGAGTCCCCCTGACAATATCCCCCCCCCATCGCCGAGCAGGTACCTCAAGGTTATCGACAAGTTCTTCAACAACTACATCTCGTGCTTCGTGACGGGCGCCAACGTCAAGTTCCTCCTGCTGCACCAGCCCTTCGGCGGCTCCTCCTCGTCCGGCTCCTCGCGCTCCTCCACCTCCATCGCCGCGAACCCCACCAGCGCCGCCACAGAGGAGGCCATCAAGAGCTTCTTCCTCGAAGTCTACGAGAACTGGGTCAAGGCCGTCATGAACCCCTTCTACAAGGTCAACATGGAGGTCAAGAGCCCCATCTTCAGGCAGCGGGTCTTTGCCGCGGGGAGGAAGTACTTGTAGAGTGGGGGGGAGGCGGTGGCTGGGGTGGTTTGGGACTTGTTGGTCGGCCGTGTTAAACACAAGTGCTACCGTGGTCTTGATCGGACAGGCAGGCCTTGCAAGAGCTAGGGACAGAATATCGAGGAAGAGATGGACCTGAAGGGTTTCTTACGCGCCTGGGCTCATCATGGACCGGTGAGAAGCTGGACATTAGATGCGCGGTCATTCATCTGACATGACATGCGTCACTGGTCGATACGCCCATGGTCTGTGTTACGGGGGGACATCTAGTCAGAGGGTCACAGAAGAGAGAAGACACGGGTGTTTCAGTATGTTCATCAAGTGTATTTGCGGCGCACTTGTCTTTCGACCAAAGGACGGTCGTCGCCTATGTCCGACGCCCTGTCATTCCGGTTCATCCGTGATACCCCAACGCCCAAAATCAACAAATGTCGCAGAAGCCTCCGCCCAGCTTTGCTGCCGTATGATCATCAAACAAGTCCACCAAACCCCAGCGGCCCCCGACCTCTAGTTGCCTTGCCCATGCTGTGTCGCCAAGGGTGCCAAAAATGAGCACAAGTGCAAAAACAACAGAATGCATCTGTCCCCACACGCGTTTCCCAAGAGTCGATCTCTGTGTCGAGCAGAAAGTGTAGGGAGCGCTTAACCGCCGAAACCGTACAGGGTACGGCCCTGGCGCTTGAGGGCGTAGACGACGTCAAGAGAGGTGACGGTCTTGCGCTTGGCGTGCTCGGTGTAGGTGACGGCGTCACGAATGACACCCTCGAGGAAGGACTTGAGGACAGAGCGGGTCTCCTCGTAGATCACTGTCGGGCCGGTCAGCGAGCTGTCCCATTCGGACGCGTCGGCACGGGTGCAACTTACTAGCAGAGATACGCTTCACACCACCACGACGAGCGAGACGCCGGATGGCGGGCTTGGTGATACCCTGGATGTTGTCACGAAGAATCTTGCGGTGGCGCTTGGCACCGCCCTTTCCGAGACCCTTGCCGCCCTTGCCGCCTATGGGAGATGCATGTTAGTAACGAACCATCATGGTGAGACAGGAGCAGATGGTTGTGTAAGTGCATTGTTGGTGACGCTTGACGGTCAGGTGTGGTGTGGGTTGCAGTACAAGACGCGTCGGGTGCATGGTGTTTTGCGCGGCCCCACCAACACCAACACGGGGCCGAGAGGCGGTGATGATGACGGAGGCCGACAGGTGCAACAACGTCAAAGCCGACGCGTTCTGAGGGCAGCGACGAGACAAAATGGATATATACTCACGTCCAGTCATCTTGAATGAAGCTGATGAAGAAAAGTGTGATGTTTAGCTGATGAAATCGATGTCGCGGTGGACAAATTGATGGAATTTGTGGATGTTGATTGACGGGCAGAGTGAGAGTGAGGGAGAGAGAGGGAGGAGATAAGAGGGCGGGAGCAAGAGGGCGAGATACGAGGGGGAAAGTCGGTTAATAAGGGGCGAGGCGGGCAGCTGGCTGATCTGGGAGGACTGGCAGCGTGATCTGGGTTGTGGTTTCCGGCAGGCGCTAGTCAGTTTTGGGGCTGCTCTTTCCAGCGCTTTAAAAACCGAATTTGCAGCTGCGAAAGCAACCTCAAATCTAGGCGGGCTTGGGCGTGCAAAACCGGCCCTTTCTCCTCCAAAGGTTGTTGTTTCGGCCGTCGGCCTGGCCCGTGCACACCGCTCCTGGCGTCTCGGCTCGCAGGGATCCACACTAGCGTCCGAGTTTTGTTAACCTGACCTCCGCCGAACCGTTCATATGGTCCAGATGGGCAGCCTCGAGGCAGTCGATATATTTGCTCAGGCCTGCCCACCCGCCCGGGCACAACACGGTGGCTCTTCTTCCAAACTGACCAATGCATTCCTATTCATGTCAGTCTGCTGCCAAAGCCCTTTGCAGCACCTTTATCCTAATTCCCCGCTCTCCACACGGGCTATACGCTTACCCGCGATACCCCTCGGACCCCGCAGTGAATTTAGGGCTGCCATTATTTTGACTACAAAAAAAACAGGCTGACGAAAATCAGCATGCACAGTAATCCACATCCCTGCAGGTGCTCTTGCATTATGTTGTTGCCGACCTGAAGCTACGCCGAACACGGTAGACGCGACAAGTGGGCCCATACCGTACGCAACCACAGCCAAACCTCGAAAGCTCTTTTCAGTCCTGTTCTTTGTCCGCGCTTTATTAGGACCCAGGTAGCCTGCCCGGCTGGAATACTGAAGAGACATCCCAACTCACCCTAATAATAGCCCGTGAAGGCTTGTGAGGTCTGTGGCGTCATCGTAGACCCCATGAAGGTATGGCCGCGGCGATTGTAAACCCTGACATCTCCACCTACCTTGAAATGATCTCTGCTGAATCGTGGTCTGGAAACGTCCAGAGAAGCTGTGCGAAGATGAAAAGGAAAGACCATAGGCTTCCCGTTGTCATCAGTCCTCTTTCTCACCCACAACTGGCCCCCCTTGCTTCCCCACTCACAGAAGCACTACAACTTCAACGACTGGAGGTTGACTCACTCTATATCCGTAGTCGGTACCGTCGCGTCTTGTCACGCTCGGTTTCTATGAGCAGAGGCCGCGCACTACACTACTGGTCTGGAGACGATAGTTTCTGATTATGCCTGGACTTGTTCTACTGTACACGACAAGTTCCAGATGTCGTGCTTGAATACTCATACAACAAATATACGAGGCGCAGAGGAGGCCGTGCTCAGCCTCGCAGTATAGAACGGACTCGAGGGCCACTGATCCAAGACCGAAAGTCATGATGATCGATTACGAGTGAGGCTGGTCATTCCGTTCTCAATATAAATAGAGGGGAAGCAGACGCAGATACGCCTGCACACCCTCTTCGTGGTGCCTGCCTTTGTGCATCCTCCTCGTCGCATTCCACCACCTCAAAACCCTGAACGCCTGTGCCATGCCCTAACCTGAAACCTTGCCTTGCTCCATGCCATGCTGTTTCGTTTCTCGTCCGTGGTCCGTTGCGCATTCCACACCCGAGCGGCGTATGTTTTGTCCAGGGAGACAATCGTAAAAGCCCCACGTCAAAAAAACCAGGTCAAACCAGCCCAGCCAGAGCCCCAGATCATCATTGAATCATGGAATCGTCGAGACCGTCATCCTCCTCAAGACTCTCTATCGCCTCCTTGATCCTCTGGCTCGCCTGGAATTCGGTCAGCGCCTAGTCCGTGTCGAGCTCGGAATATGATCATCACTCACCTTGGGGTCCAAGCTCAGCGCCTGGGTGAAGTGGCGCACGGCCTGGCTCTTGTCGTTCTGCGCCTTGTATAGCTTCCCCAAGAGGAAGTGAACGAGCGCGTTGTTCGGAGCGAGGTCCCTCAGCACCAGGAGCTCCTTCTGCGCCGCCGACAGGTTTCCCACGGCGAGGAGGGCGCGGGCCTTCCTGAATCGCGCCTGTGCAGCCCTAGGCGCTAGCTCTGTCGCCCTGTGGAAGTACTGCAGTGCCTTCAGGACGTGCTTCTGCTTCTCGAGCACCGTGCCGATGCAGCAGATGAGGACGGCATTCGTGGGGTGTATTACGTGCGCAGAGCGGAAGTGTGTGTAGGCCTTGTCATAGTTTCCGAGCTTCTCGTAGACCATGCCGATGCCGTAGTACGCATTGTAGTGGCGCCGGTCTGCAGAAATGGATTGCCTGAAAGCTGTGAGGGCCTTGTCGTATTCTTCGTTGGCCATGTGTTCATGTCCTTGCAACGTGTAAGCATAGGCGAATTTCGGGTCGAGCTGGGTTGCTCGCTTGAAGCACTTCAGGGCCTGCTCGTGGTCCTTTGCTAGCGACCATGCGTTTCCGAGGGCACACCATGACTCCGGGGCGAGCCACGCCGAGTCCACCAGCTCGTGCGCGAGGAACGACAGGTCCGTCTCCCGTTTCAGGTGCCAGAGGATCGTCGAGTAAACCTCCATGTCTTGGAGACGAGTTGGGGCTATTATCCTCAAACGCCTGAAGAGCCTCTCTGCTTCGGGGTAGGCTGCTTGCTCGTACTGGGCTCGCCCCATCTGTGCCAGTACCCAAGCGGTGTCCTGGTGCGGGCGAGGGAGTGTACTGAACAACTGCAGCGAGTCTTGGCAGTTGAACTGTGAGAGCTGCTGATAGCCATCAGCCATCCTCCTCAGAAGTTCAAAGATGGCCTTCAGGGGCTCCTCTGATCTAAGCTCTGGTTCCAATGGTTTCTGGGGAATGCATTGCACCGCCAAAGGCTCCTTCGCCGGGCCTTGCGCCTGATGGACATCCATATTCGCGTCCTCAGCTCCGCGTCTGTTTCCACTAACCACACGACCGACTGCTGGATTCGGATTTGGTCTCACGAGGCGAGAGATGGGAGCCCTAGCCCTCTTCAGCTCGCGGCCATTGGATGGGCCCATAGTCGATGCAGTAGTATTCGTCTTTGGACCCGACTGTTTGAACATGTTCAACCTCGCACTACGTCGCTGTGGAGCTTCCTCCCCATGCATCGGCCGGGAATGGACCGGTTGTCCAGACACGGTCCGTTTTCTATCAGCACTGATCGTTGGCCTGAGAAGCGACGCCGCCGTTTCTGGCTGCGATTCGGCCTCCTGGACCTTGTCTCGCCTCTTGCTCATGAGCTTGTAGCCGGTGCGTGGAGGTGCCTCCGGTCCCGTGTCTGCGACCTGCGCCCTATTCCTTCGAAGCGGTGCCTGAGGGGGCTCTGGGTTCGTTGGTACCCGGGCTTGATGGGTATCCACGTTGGACCTATGGTTGGTAGGTGTTTCCATGTTGCCTTGGATTACGGGAGGGGCGGCCGCAGGCCCGAGCCGCGACCTGGCCGCGACAATCCTGGACATGAATTCATTCGGGTCCGTGTCATGAGCTTGGAGGTTGCTGAACGATGGAATGTCCTGGGATGTTGTCGTCTGTTGCGGCTCAAAGGGGTCCGCAGAGTCATGCACGACCGCCCTAGACGTCCTCTTAGAAACGTGGAGAGGGTCCAGTGTGTTTGGCGGGGGCTCTTTTGGGCCGGCCGCAGCACGGTTCAGCATTTGGTCGAAGTTCTTGACGAGGTTATCGTTGAGCTGAAAAATATTCGGAACACGGACTGTCACGCCCATGTCGCACAATGATGTGAAGGCATCCCACATAAAAGGATTCACCTTCAGAGCATCCTCGAAGCAGGCGATTGCCCGGTCCTTGTCGTCGTAACCCCGGTGAAGCTTGCCCAAGAGACAACTGCAGGCCGAGGCGTCAGGATTCGGTCCTCTCAGCCCGGCGAGAAACTTCCCCATGTTATTCTTGGAAGTCCACAATTCCCTTGACTTTTCCAGCGCGGTGATACCCTCCTTCCACAGTTCCATCCGTAGGCATGCCTGTGCAAACACATAGGAGCAGCCCAGATGCGTGCCCCTATATCCGGAAGCCTTGCTGACTTCATATGCGGAGCGGTCGTCGCCGAGCCGCAGGTGGCAAAGGGCGTGTAGAAAAGTAGCCTCGGTTTGTTTTTCCCTCTCCTGGGCGCATAGCCTCTCGGCGAAGAAGAGAGCATTATGGGGTGAGAGGTTGTCGAGGTGGTAATATACAGCCTGCCTTAAAATCTCGTTGATGATGTGGTAGGGCGCCATATTCGAAGAAGTTGGACTCCAACCGAGCTCTGGTAGCGGTGGATTATGTACTGTCAACGGCCCCTTCGATCCATGGGAGACTCTGGAAATTTTCGGTGGAGAGCAGCGGTCACAGAGCGTGCGGGTATCTTGTTCGCTGGGAGGGGGGATCGGAAAACGTGGGTAGGGCGTCAATAGGGTCAATGCCGGGCACTACTGGTGGTAGAATGCCGTTGTTCGCCGCTTTCGTATAGATGATTGATGAAGTTGGGTCGCATATGCAGACGTAGTGTATTCCCTGTAACGCCGGGATAATATGCAAATATCCAGGGGAAAAGCACAGAAGAGTAGCACGGTAGGAGCACGTGCTGCCAGCAGTGATGGAAGCAAGTGCAGAGCGAGGGGACGTTGGTCGGTGGTGGTCAGTGGTGGTCGGTCGCCAAAGCCAAAATCCTCGGCGCTGGATCGACTCAGCGATGGTGCCGCCCAAGGCCTGGCGGCTCCGTGTTCTTGTCTGGTGTCTGGTCTGCCTCAGATGGAGACGTCGCGCTTTCCAAGATTCGAGAACACCGCACTCGTCGTGACAGGGGCTGAAGCCGGATGAACGATTGAGGTCATATTTTGGTCCGCGTGGCGAATTGGCACAGAAGGCACAGAAGGCACAACGGCGAACCGAACCAAAGGCGCAATTGGGCGGACAAGCAGCCGCGGATCAGCTAGCTGCAGGAGCCTCCCCAGGGAAGTCGAGGTGGGGAAGGGAGAAGCGGCTCCGTCAAGCAATCAAGATCCCAGAGGATGGAGAGAGGGAAAAAGTGGTAGGTCGTGAAGATCGGGTTCTCGAGGCAGAAGGGCTTGGCTTCGTGCGATGCACAACCCCCTCTGATGTTGACGTTGGGCGCCTGCCGCTCAGTCCACTAGTGGCAGCTGCGAGCGGTGATTGGCTGGAAGCTCTGGCCGCTCGGCAACGCAACCACCGCCCTGTGGGGTCCAGCTGACCCGGCGGCCCAGGCTACCCGCACCACTACCAAGCTGAGCTGGTTACCGTGCTGTACACTACCATAGATGCACATGGATGGATCCTCGACTTATTTTCAGAGTGGACAACGTGGGATTATCACGTCAAACGTCGACTTCATCGACATTCTCGCCAAGACTATACCACCAGAACACCACAGATCTGCGATTCAACCCACCTACCCAGGCACATTGAGCCTCACACCCATCTGTTGAGCTCTGTGCGCCAGGCCCGGCCTCTACACTGTTTCGCGGTCGCCGTCACGCGACACAAATCACTTTCTTCTCCCTCACAAATACGCACACACCTGATCGCCCCACACCATGGCTCAAAAGGCAAAGAAAGATCGGGCAAAGTCCAACGCCGAGTCGCTGAGGAGCCTCCACATCGGCGCCGCAATCGTCAACGGCCTCTTCCTCCTCTGGACCCTCTTCGTCAGGTCGCGCTCCCTGTGGGCCTACGCGCTGCTGTCCCTGCCCAGCTTCGCCTGCCAGTTCGCGCTCGAGAAGGCCGGGCGCCCGTCCTTCGACAGCTCCACGGGGAGCCTGAGGTCCTCGGGCGAGGACCTCGCCGCCCCGGGCCTGACCGAGTACATGTGGGACGTCGTCTGGGTCACATGGGCCTGCCAGGTGCTGGTCATGCTCTTCGGGGACTGGCTGTGGCTGCTCTGGGCCGTCGTCCCCGCCTACGGCGCCTATAAGGGCTACGGGCTGCTCGGTATGGCGAGGGGGATGGCCGGCATGCAGGGCGCCCAGCCGGGCCAGCAGCATGAGGCCGCACCGCCGGTGAACCGGAAGCAGCGGCGTGCTGCATGATGCCCTGTTGAGCCGGTGCACGTGGAGACGTATGTGTCTAGGGTAGCGATCTTTGATTCTATGGCCAAAACCCTGGGCTCTACTTGACTGTACTCTACTGAAAATTCACGCCCGCGGCTTGGCCCACTCGGCAATCACGGCCGGGTCTGCGTCTTTGACCAGGACGTGGATGTGTTCCAGGGCGCGGACGCTCTGCAGGGCGACCCAGTTCTTGAACCACATAACGCGCTGCTCGCCTCCAGGGCCCAGCTTATCCGTAAAGTACGTCTTGACAAAGTCCTTTATGAGCCTCCTGCTCTCGGGGGTCACGTCTCCGGTCTCCGGGTCTGTCGGGATGATGGTCCGAGTCCACACGACGAGGTGCGCGATGCCGGGCGTGAGGCCATAGGGCCAGTCATTGACGAGGACGCTGTAGTCGGACGGGTCTTTGAAGGGGATCTCAGAGGCGGGCGTGAAAGGAATCGAGCCCCATGACTGTGGCAGGCGGTGTTGCAGCAGGAAGTTGGTCATGGACCCGTAGGCGGTCTTCGTCTCTGCTGTCCACCTCATGTACCGTCGGAGATCTGAGGGCTTCCGCTTCAACACAGAGAGGTTGTTGGTTTCTGTGAAGCTGGTTAGAAAAGGCGCCCAGGATACTTCGGTTGTAATCATGACACACCAAATCCGAGGCTGGGTCTACGGGCCTCACTCACCAATGATGTGCCTCAGCTCGTCCCAATCATGGTACTTGAACTCCTCGTCGGTCTGCGAGAGCACCCACTTGTCCACCTCGGTCAGCGGGAAGGGAGCGTCCTCGACCTTGTCACCCATTTTAAATAGCTTCAAGCACCAAGTCAGCTTTCGCCGGGCGGCTTCAGGGTCAGCTCACTGACGGTCTCTTACGCGTCCTCCACACGGCTCGGTCGGTCTGATGATTTCTCTCCTTGGAAGCCTCGGACCTTTACATACTACCCCCGGTGTAGGAAAAGGAAATAAAAACACAATCGCGAACCCTTCGTCCTGTCCAGTGCGGCGACTCGGGTGTCGTTGTGACTGGATTTGAGATGCGCGCCGCTAGTCAAGGGCGTCCCAGTCAGTCGTACTGCTGACAGAGTCAAGCGGCGGGGCGGCTGCTGCTTGGCTGGCCGGCCGGCCGGTGATTCCGCTGCCCGATTCATCTCAGCTTTGCCCGCGCTCTTCGGCCCTGGGGACAACTCTCTTGTCTCATCTGGAATACCGTGAGTTCGCCGAGACCCTCTCATGTGCGCTGAGACATTGTATTTGGCGTGGATCGTTCTCGTTCTTCGACCGTACGTGCACTCAGCCCTTCCAAACTTTTCATGGTGGGACAATTAAATACTTTTTCTCTCAGAAACTTGCCATTCAATAAAAGTTCTGTACCTAGGTATGCATAATCTGCTCCAAATATGGCAAATAAATCGTAACAAGCCAGGGGACTTGCGTATTGTTCAGTGCTGTCTACTCTGCCCAGTGAGGATTAACTACGCAGAAACCGCCCACACAAATAATCACTGATGGCATCAGACATGCATTCCTGTCAAGTTAATAACTATAGACCTTCCTAGCCTTTCCCTCCAGCAGATCTTTCAAGTAGCTCTCGTAGGAGGTGAGTTCCAGGTCCGGGTAGAGCTCCTTGCCCAAAAGAAAACCAAGGTACTTCGCATTCTCGGGCGTGTTATCTCCGCGGATGCCCCATGAGTACTGATACTCGAGACCCCAGAGGTTTATGAGGGACCCCAATTCTGTCGGTGCTTCTCCGTCCGGCCCCAGGAGCGTAGCAATCTGGGCTTGCAGCTCCTCTCCGGACGTCTGGGTAGAAATATGGTCAGTGAGGCGGCCACAGTCTGGGAGCTTATTGGCGAGGTCTACATACATATTTGCGCTCTATCTTCTCTCCGCTCAGCTCCTCGAGCTTGTCGAAGATCTGCTGCTGCGTCCAGAGCTCGCTGTGGGCAAACACCATCTTGTTCAGGGTGCGGGGATCGGCAATTATCCTCGCGACGTATCGGCCGATGTCTTCTTGAAGAGTGAGAGCAGATGGCACGGAACCGTCTCCCACGATGTGTGCGATGGGCATCACGAGGCCGTAGTCGGCACGGCCGGAAGGGACCCGGGGCGCGCTAATCTCGTACCACCACCCTACGTCGATGATCGTATACGGAAGATAGATCTTTTTGATGTGGTTGAGGATTTCCTCTTTCTGTCATGTCATCAGCTGCTGCGACTTGCCCCGGGTCTAAGACGGTAGAGGGTGAGCCTGGGTGGCAGGCGGGGTCAAGTTTCCGCTCACCGTCTCGCGTAATCTCATGACCCCCGTCGGAGGGCAGGCCGTTGCAAAGTCGCATGGGATAAAGCGGCCCACGCCGGCCTTCTTCGCGGCGTCCGCCAGGGGGATCTGGTCCAGCAATGCCGGTGCAGTGACGCTCGAGATGACCACGTCGGCGCCCCGGAGAAGGCTGACCAGGTCGTCCTCAGGACCCCTCAGATCCGCCGCCACAACCCGGACGCACTGCTTTCTCAGGTCTTCGTTCTTCTTGCTGTTGAGAGACGCCTCCCGGGTCACAGCAGTAATATCCTGGACATGGATGTGACAAATTAGCGCGACCGCGTGCTATGTGACCGGCTCAGGATGCAAATATTCTCGCAGGGAATACATACAAATTCCGTGGTCGACTCGAGCAGGCCGTTCACGATGGACCGACCCGTCTCGCCAGATGCTCCAACGATAATAACCTTCATCTTGGCGACGCAAAGAAAGTTGTGATTGGTGATAGTGAATTGCAAGGTTCCAAATTCTGGTATGTGAAGAAGTGTAGGGGTTGATCTTCTTCTGTTTGACGCTTCGGTGGACTCATGGAGTGCGAGGTCAGCAGTAGTGGCTTATTAACAAGAAAAAGTGCCCCATTGGGAATCAAGGACGCACTCGGCCGAAAAGGCGGACGAATGTGAGAGACAAACTCAAATATCTGTGGCGGAAGAAGACTTTGCCGGATATCAGTTCCGATTCTTCTTTTAACTCAAGGCTGTATGTGTATGTACCCTGGCAATCTCGAATTCTGTACGTCAAAGTTGTCGGGCAAAGTAATAATAAGTCTCCGAGCAGTCGGCGGAATTATCGACCCTGGGGCCGCCGGAGATTAGTAACTGGAGTCTGTACTGCTTGACTACAAGCTGATCAAATCCGCTCGTATTCGAGTTCGCCACCTCATGTGGATCTTGCAATTGACTTGGAAGCTTCGAATCCCCAGAAGTTGTTGAGTGTCCAAGTTCTCACGTTACTGCCTCCAAAGCGATTTCACTGCCTAGAAACTTACAACCAGGCCGATGTATGCATACACTGGGGCAGCTTCTTGAGGGAGTTTGACGCGTGGAACCTAATCTGCTGTTCAATTCTAAAATGTGAATAAGATGCAGGAAAAAGCGCCTGATAATGATTAACAGTCGCGTCACCGCTAGTCACAACGCCGGGGCCCAAGACAGAAAAAATAAGAAAAACCCACTTCCCAGCCTTCCCACTGATCATACTGCTCGATAGATGTCAGAATATTTTCTGCGCCAATCTGTTAAGTTGGAGGTCAGTCTCGTCATCCAGCGGCAGGGAAGAAAGCTCAGCTCATTTGTGCGGAAGCCGGGTGCTTAGATACTTTTGAAGTCAATCTTTCGCACAGTAGGTACTATGGAACTTGAAGGGAGGAAGGGTTCTAAGACTGACATGCTTGGGATACACCATGTCTTGGTCACCTCCATCATACTCAAACTCAGCAGCAAATGCCCGCGTCTCAAGCATAAGTATGCTCCTTGTGGTCAAGTGTTCTGAGGAAACCAACCATCGTCGTAACACCATTCCAACGACTGGAGCATCCAACGGACGCCCGGCTAGCTCAATCGGTAGAGCGTGAGACTCTTAATAGACACGAGGCTCGTGTTGTGATGAGAAAATCTCAAGGTTGTGGGGTAAGAGAAAATTCAGACATTCCAGGCCATCCGGGACTTTGCTTGCTGACATCCGGCTCAGTTCGACCCCCACGTCGGGCTCAATTCCCGTCGCACATGCAACTATTCATTCTTTTTGAAGAGCCTCGCCTGTTACGGCTGCCACCTTTTTGGTCACAATTGTGTCTTAAACCTCCTGCCACTGGCGGAAATTGTGTGCTATCTAATGCTGTGTCTCTGGAGGGACTGACTGTAGCAGCTCACCGACATGATGTAAGTGGATTTAAGAATCTATTAGTAAATGGCACCCATGGCATTCAGTAACATCCAAAAAAAAAAAACGCATGGCGTGGCATCGACACCACGTAATTATCGTGGTCTCGAGGGGACATTCCATTGACAGACGAGACTACTTATTGCTCAACGCTGACTCGAGAGCTTTCCCCAGGTCACGAACAAGACCGACGGATGATGGAGTGGAGTGGTCCAATGGCATCCGAAAAGCACATACTTAAGTACAAGGTTGGACCTGATCGGGAACATCGAACTCCTCGGCTACTGAGATGTCTTTGGTGAACGACCTGACCTGCATGAGAACGGAAGATAATGGACAGGAAAATTCAGATATTACAGTTTTTGTCCGCCACAGTTCAGTTCCTCATTGAAATCAATTTTGAAGTTGTTGCCTTTGAGACCAGTGCTGAGGACGCCAGGGTGCCATCGGCGCCAACTGCCATTCTCAGGCTGGTGGAGCTTCTGGCTCGTGCGACCACCCCCCTGCATCCCCCCCGACCAAAGAAAAAAGACGACCCAGGACCCTTGCACGCCGTCCGTCCATGGGCCGATTCGGGCTCCGCCGCGCTCGGCGCTCAACCGCGCGTGTTCTTTTTCCCAACAGAGATTCCGAACCTTGACCGACATCTCCCGAGTTCAAAGGCAGCCAGACCCATTCACTCCCCTCCTCCGACGTGGGGTACGTTTCCTTCTCCAACTCGCGGCGTGCTTGTGTGTCTGAGTGTGTGTGTACCCGGATAAGCTCACAGCAGCCAGAGTCTCTCTCCCACAATGGCCACCAAGGAACCTCTGAGCTCCAAGAAGTATGTCGACGGCATCTACATCCCCGCGGGCCTGCTCATCGTCGGCGTTGCCATTGTCAAGAAGGAATGGCTCCCATACGCGGTCCTCGCCGCCGTTGCCTTGAGCGCCATCAAGTTCTGGAGGAGCCGTGAGTCTTTCTCTGTTGCGATGCGACTGCATCGCCGGTACGACACATTCGGGGACCGATCATGCCAGCTGACAGCGTTCCCGCCGCAGAACCCGCCAAGGCCCTCAAGCCTGACATATTCCAAGAGTACGAGCTCAAGGAGAAGACAATCCTGTCGCACAACACCGCCATGTACGTCTGCGCCATCATCTCGCTTGCAAATGCACAATCGCCACGAGCCTGCCCTCGCTGACTGACGACACCCGCAGCTACCGCTTCTCTCTGCCCAGCCCGTCGCACATCCTCGGCCTCCCCATCGGCCAGCACATTTCCATCGGCGCCGTGCTTCCCCAGCCCGATGGCACAACCAAGGAGATCGTCCGGTCCTACACGCCCATCAGCGGTGACGAGCAGGCCGGCTACTTCGACCTGCTGATCAAGTCGTACCCGACCGGCAACATCAGCAAGCACCTGGCCTCGGTCGCCGTCGGCCAGACCATCCGCGTGCGCGGGCCCAAAGGCGCCTTCACCTACACCCCCAACATGGTCCGCCACTTTGGCATGGTCGCCGGCGGCACCGGCATTACCCCGATGCTCCAGGTCGTGAAGGCCATCATCCGCGGCCGCAAGGCCGGCGACCGCACCGAGGTCGACCTCATCTTCGCCAACGTCACCAAGCAGGACATCCTGCTCAAGGAGGACCTCGATGCCCTCGCCGCCGAGGACAAGGGCTTCAGGGTCCACTACGTCCTGGACAAGCCCCCTGAGGGCTGGACCGGCGGCGTCGGCTACGTCACTGCCGACATGGTCACGGTAAGGCGCTACCCCCGCTCCCATTTCTGTCTCGCCCAGGTAGAACGCAGCAGTCATGAGGTGCTAATCTCCGCGTGCAGAAATGGCTCCCCAAGCCCGCCGACGACGTCAAGATCTTGCTCTGCGGCCCTCCCCCTATGGTCAGCGGCTTGAAGAAGACTACCGAGGCCCTCGGCTTCAAGAAGGCCAGGCCTGTGAGCAAGCTCGAGGACCAGGTCTTTGCTTTCTAAGGGCTACGGGACGGGGGAGTTGAAACGTCGATACGCTACACGCTCAGCGGCAACAGAGCAACATCCGCTCATGCCGGCAAGGACTTGCTGGGGTTATAGAGAGTCCGGGTGAGCCGAAAATCTCGGCATTTCGGAGCGGACTCGGAAGCCCCGGCTGCCGAGTCATGTGTATGTGGATTCTTTGACCGATATACACACTGCCCGGGAATACAATCACTAGCCCATGCTCAAGGGATTGGGCCATGGCACTTGAGAGGCACGTAGAACGGGTCTTGGAGACGGAGTTGTGACTGGGAGGACGGGATCTCATCAAAAAGGTTAGAGAAAGGTATATTAGAAGAAGATGTACTATGCATGCGGAGACCACCACCTGAAAACCGTGTAAAACCTATCCCAGCTCCCACGAGATATCCCCACCCCCCTCCCCCCCCCACAACCTACTGCTTCTTCTTTTCGAGTCCCTCCATCTGCTTCTGCGGCCCATAGCCCGTCCGCAGGTAAACGGCAAGCAGCTTCCAGGCGATCCAGCCGAAGCCGAGCAGCACGACGGCGGCCGTGCCGGCGCCGACCCAGCCGGACCTGTCCACGTCCAGCACCGGCACGCGCACCTCGCTGAGCAGCCGCGGCCCCGCATCCGCCGTCGCCGCCGGGTCGACGTGCCAGAAGACGGTCCGCGGCCCGAAGAGCCCGTCGTAGCCCAGGTTGACGCGCTCGAACGGGCTGGCCGGGAACTTTGTGCCCTCCTCGGTCGTGCACGCCCAGAACACGGCCGGGTGCGGGGCCCGCGCGGCGCGGTAGCCGCCGGCAGCGGGGCTGAGGTAGCGGAGGTGCAGCGGCACCTCTGCCGTCCAGGGCTCCCCCTCCCCCTCGGGCCCCGGGGTGGTCTCCACCGCCGGCGGCGCGAGCTCCAGCAGCGCGGCCGAGCCCCACGCCTTGAGGGCGTAGTCCGGCGCCTCGAGGTCGACGGGCTGCGAGATGTAGCGCAGGGCGGTCAGGTTCCTGGAGGCGAGGAACAGGGGGTCGGACAGCTGGTACTTGTCGGCGAAGACGGCCCGCGGCAGGGTCAGGTGGGCGTGCAGCGAGCAGTGGGACGTCGAGCCCTCGTCCTGCTCCGCGCCCCGGGCGCCCAGGTCCGGCGGCGCCGGCGCGGCGCCGTGGAGGCGGAGCTGCAGGGTCGGGTGCAGCCCTGTGGGCTGCAGGAAGGCGGCGGAGAAGGAGGCGCCGTCGACGCGCCGGTGGCGGGCGGGGAACTTGAAGATGGTTGCGGAGGGCTTCTTGTCCTGGGCGAGGACGGTGAGCGAGCCCGACAGGCCCAGCTCGTGGGGCTCTATGCCGTGGGGCTTGTCCGTGGCCAGGATGCCGACCTCGACACGGTGGTTGGTGGCCTCTGGCGCGACGACGCGCAGGGGCTGCTCCTGGAGCCCCAGCGTCCCTGTGACCTTGAGGGCGTGGGAGATGGTGTCGTAGGATATGTCCAGGGAGCTGGCGGTGGACAACAGTTCAACGCGGGAGGTGCATGCTGCAGATGCTGGTGAGGGGCAGAGATCCTTGGCTACATATTTGGTGAAAGCCGAGAGATCCTCAAGGGGCTGGTAATACTGCAAGGCGGTGGAGTGAGAGAAACGGTCGCTCGGAAGTGAAGTGAAGGAGGTCTGCTGCGACGTTAACTAGTGGCCCCTGCTAGGTGATTGGCCGGGGGCTGAAAACGGCACGAATATACCTTGGGCGTATCACAGTCCAGGTCACCAAACGCCCTCTTCAGAGCTGCACACAGCTCCTGATCGCTATGTTCTTGTCAGCGCGCGTGTAATGTGGACCGTTCGCTTTCCCCAAAGAGGACAGCTTACTCCTGGAAGGTCGAGTCTGCCCGAGGGGTGAAGAAGACGTGAAGGCCAGGCGACAGGCGAGAGTAGAGCGGGCTGATGGTGTCGTAGGGGTGTGAGCTGACCCATCTTATGTGAAGCTCATGGCAGCTCTGCAGGACCTGACGCAGCTCTTCGGGCAGCTCCTCGAGGGCCAGGGTGATGCGATCCTCGCGAACGGCAGACAAGGCTGGGCCTGCCAGGCTGGTGTCGGAGACGGCCAGGGAGGATGGGTCGACGGCATCCTCTGGCCTGTGCAGGAAGGTGATTCTCTGCCTCATGTTGGTGTCGTCGTCGTCGTCGTCGTCGTCGTCGTTGTTAGCCGCACCCGCTCCGGCCGGCTGCCGCCCTCCTTGAACCAAGTGTCTGAACTGGTTCGGACGGAACAGATATGAGCTTGATTGTGATATCCACCCGTGAATAGTAGGTATCGTGCAGGTAGGTTGCTTTAGGGCGGGCTATGACGGTGGAGCTAGCTACCTTGCGGGAGGTTGTTGTTTGGCCTTGTCTCCTCTCAGACATGTGATGTGACTCGTGAGGAGGGGGAGAGCTGTGGCGCGGCATAAGAGAGCTACGGTGCTTGGTGCTACATAGGATGGAATGGCCTGAATGGATGGCCCCCCGCGCCCTTGTCAGCCGACAGCTCGATTGCCTCACCGAGGTGCCAGATATCGACTGGGGGGAGGGGTCAGTTGAGGCGGCAGGGCGGGCTGGACCCCAGATAAGAGGCGCTGATCCACCTCGGCCGCTAAGCCGTATTTGATCACCGACGACGGCCGTCGAGACTGCCTCAACGACGACACACCATCCAAAGCATACACCGGTTGGCATCAATGCACCCTCTCTCTCTGTCTCCCCCCCCACCCCTGCGAGAACATCTCCGCCCAGAAGATATGTCTGGTCATACTCCATATCTTGGGAAATGGAAATTCTCGTTCCACACTTTCTACTGATTGCCCAGAGCGTCGTCACCTCCCCAGAAACTCCCCGTAATCCTTTCCTCATCAGCCGTCCGTCCGCCCGCCCGTCCAACCACACTTCCGACAGATCTCCTTTCTTGCTCATCTCTTACTCATTGATACCCCCTTGCCTGCAGGACCTCTCGTTTCTTGTCTTGTCTTGTCTTGTCTTGTCTTGTGTGTCTTGTGTGTCTTGCGTGTCTTGTAATTTCTTGTCGCCGCGTATTTACCCGAGCCGCCGGTCTACCTTTCCAGTCTTCGCATTCGTTGGTACCGTACCTTGCTGCTGCTTGTGCGGCCCGCATATGTCCGTCCATACTTCGGTGATCCCATCCAGGTTAGAAAACAAACTCGGGCCCGACCGCGGCGGCCATGGCGAACCCTCAACAACCCCAGCCTTATATTGCTATAAGGACGAGGAGGCCGGACGGCGGAAGTTCAACGAGCAGTATCGACTCCACCGTATGTCTGTCCGTGTGTCTGTCTCCGGCTCGTCGTCGTGCTTCATCCGCCTCCTGTCCATCACGTCCACTCCTTTCCTCGTGTCACCATGCGTCCTGAGGACAGTCCAGTTCTCAACTCACCGTTCCCTCCTATACAGTATGGCTCGGGCATCGGTGACGCCCCATCTGCTACCCACGACACAAGTCGTGTTAGCTACCACGTCAAGCACTTGGACGCTTTTGCCCAGACTCTGCAACAGGTGAGATCGTCCATCCTGCTGTCCCACCACACGGTACCGATCCAGGTCAGCTGAGACGACCCGCCCTGGGCCCATACAGTCTGCCACCAGAGCCTTCCCAAACAAGGGCCGGTCTTCGCAGCGGTACAAGAACGTCCAGGTTCTTCTCCTTCACTGGAAAACCGACGACCTGTTTGTGTTGCCCGAGGTCGAAGACCTGGCAACATGCTTCAGCGGGGACTACGGCTTCAACACCGATATCTTCGCAATACCATCCGACAATCCCCACCTGGATTTGATGATGAAGATCGGTGCTCTCATCAAGGAGCATGAGTCTGACGAGACCCTCTTTATTGTCTACTATGGCGGCCATGCCAAGATCGACGAGTCCAGACAGAGCACGTGGTGCGCAACAAGACACTCCGGGTCCCCATCCTTGCAATGGTCTGCCATCCAGACGCTATTGGAGCGCTCCATATCCGACGTATTAATCCTGCTGGATTGCTGTGCCGGGGCAGCATCCGCAACTTTCCCCACTGGGAAGAGCATCACCGAGACCATATCAGCCTCGAGTTGGGATGCAATCGCACCAGATCCCGGAAGATACTCCTTCACCAATGCGCTCATAGAAGTCCTGGGAGAGTGGAGGCTCAAAACCTTCTCAGCAGCCATGCTGCACGCCGAGGTTCTGGCACGCCTCAAACACCCCCGGCCAATCCGTATCAACGGTAAACGATTTGAGGCTCGGTCGACTCCTGTGCATTTCATGATGACTTCGGACCACAAGGCACCCAGCATTGAGATGAGCGGGATAGCGCCCGTCCATCCACACCCGCCTTCGCCACCTCAGCCGTCCAGCTCTCTCGATGGGTCGCTCCTTGGTCGGAACCCGGCAGAAGATGGCTGTTTTACGGAACCAAACGAAGACAAGCCCCACGTGATGATCTCTCTCGCACTGGAAGACGACCAGAGGCTGGACCTGAACGCCTGGGAGCAATGGCTTGCAAGCTTCCCAGCCCTGGCCAAATATGTCACGGTGCAAGGAGTGTTCAAGAGCCACTCCACTCTGCTGCTCCTCTCCATGCCGGTTACTATTTGGGACCTTCTTCCCGAGGACCAGGCGTGTTCCTTCGTGGCCTTCATTCGATCCAACAACCTCGTCAAAGCTCCTCCGGGGCCTGAAGCGCCTGCTGAAAACTTGGCTGATCTGTACTCGAGCGACAGAGCTTCTGTCTTCTCGGGGACAACATTCAGAGATAGCATCGTTGCACCCTCGATGCCAACGTATTCGCTCAGCCCCACAGCACAGCAGAATGCTTCCCTGACCGAGCTCGCGGGATCCCACAGGGGCGGAAACAGGTCAGGGAACTGGCGAACCCAGACGAGTATGTCACTGTACCCGGAACAGATTGCTCCTCAAACACTCACGCGAGTGCCCTCGGGCAATTCAGAAAGCTCATCTCTCAAAGCCTCGCGCTCCATGGCCTCTTTCCGGACCGCACCTCTGTCCGCCGTCATGGGGCTGGGAGAGGCAGCGCTTGAGGGGGGGATCGTCCGCAAGCCTCTGCTTAATCAGTCGCGGAATTCTAAAAGAACGATTTTCGAGAATGGTCACGACGTACCCGCAGGCCCGGCGTTGGCCGCGCATGTCGTCAGCCGATTAGAGGACTATTACCAGAAAGACCCGCACCCGAGTGACGGGACAACAGAGTACTATGCTTCTCACCTCGGTATCGAAGCAGCGGATGTAAAGGTGAGCTAACTGCCCATGTTGACTGAAGGCATTGCTCAGAACTGACATGGTCCAGATCTGGTTCCATCATCGGAGGCAAAGAGGCAGGGCAACGACCAACCTGGAGAAGTCGAGGGCTGAGGACAACAGGCTCAATAGTCAGCCTGCTCAGCCTAGACCGCAGACTATTCTCGCCGGCCACTTGAACGATCTGCTTGGGATCTTTACACCAGCCCAAATCCTCTTCATAGACCTCAGGTCTCCATCAGAATTCCAGAAGTCTCACATCCATGGTGCAATCAACCTCCGTGTGCCGCTGAAATTCCTCAAGTCGGCCGGCCTAGACATGTTGGGCCGCACTTTTACCGACGAGCAGAGCCGCAGGGCCTTCTCGAGATGGAGTAGGACGAGGTGTATGGTCGTCTATGATCGGAATATCGAGGCGCCATGGGAGTGCCCCGTCGCCCTTGCACTGCTCGAGAAGTTCAGGAGCGAGGGGAGCTGGTCCGGGAAGTGCTTCCTGCTGAAAGGACCGTACCGAGAGTTTTCGCTCTCATACGACAAGTACATTACAGGGGACAGGATGACAAGAGCCGCCAAGAAATACGAGGACGGTCTCCGGTCCGCCACACCCCCAACCTTCGACACGCTCAGGCAGAAGCATGCACAGTACGAGGAGTGGCTACGCCGGGTAGAGCGCGAGGAGCCCACAGCAACACATGATCCCGCGCCGGCCGTCGTCGATGAGCGGGCCATGGTCGTCGACGGACACCAGAGGGAACTCGAGGCAGAGTTCAAGGCACGGTTTCCCGACCTCCACAAGAACATGGAGAACCCACCTCCCTCGCGAGCACCCCCCGCACCGCCCAGGAAAGACAAGGAGGCCATGGTCCAGGATAATGACTATTTCAACAGCATTAAGGGGCCTCTCGTGGGCCACCTCGCAACGGGTCTCGACAAGATGCGAGAATCCACCAATGGCTGCGGTCCACAGGCAGGCTACTCCTTCCCCAGCGAGAGACTCCCAGACAAGCTGGGCGAGATCTCGCCCCTGGAATATGACGATTTTGACGAGATCGATCCCAGGGAGGCGTCGCCATCGCCTTACTTTGTCTCAGGAGGGGGCGGCCGGTCCGCTGCCGGGGCGGACGTCGGCAGTTTGATCAGCCACTCGAGCAGCCACTCGAGCGTCGCGGGCAGGAGGAATGGCCGCGAGACAACACCACAACAGCAGCAGCAGCATCAGCAGCAGCAGCAGCAGCAACAGAGACAGGGGCTCTGGAAGCGCTTGCGAAGCAACGGTGGGAAATGAGGCAAGGGTCGCATCACCGACCAACATCACCGGCCGCTGTGACGGCCCTGTTCGGCGATCATGTCTGTCCACCGCAATGTACATATACACAGACAGGGCGCGATCCTGATATACCCTCCATAGATCTCCACATGCACAGATCTTAACCTCCATCCCCCCCTCCCCCTCCCCACCCCCGCTACTGTCCCGACAGCACCGTCATGCAGCTGTGCTGAAGGTCTGCAAGCAGGGATGATTTGGAAGATCACCATGAAGACAAAGCAAGCCCTTCCTGTAACCTCACCTCACGTCCCCTTCGCGATTGCTCCGTAGAGTATGATCGAAGAGCTGGTTTCTTATGTTTCCAATAGATTGATGGGCGCTACATTATCACACCCAAGATCGCCGTGCCCTCTTCGGGCCGTTGCACAAACCTACCCCCAAAGCCGCGCGAACCAACACCCCCCCCCTGGGGGCGACCAGAGAAAACTCCCAGCTGAGATCAATGCCCTCTGGCAATCGGCCGTGCTAGTGTGGTGGAGTGGTGTAGTGTGGTGGAACTGACACCGGGCCATGGCGACGGGGACACTCGCGTTCGTTCAGCCATCCTGGGGACACCCGGCCAGCGAGCGATTGGCCAGAGTAGTGTAGCACTGAGGCGTTTAGCATGGTAGCCCAACACTACAGTACCATCGATAGCCCGCCCATTTCACCGTGCCATTCCCATCCATGCCTCCCTGCCTGTCTATTTGGGCTACTACTGTTTTAGAAAGCCAATCTTCGCCCCCCCCCCATGCCGGCCGGCCCTTAAATCTCCAAAAGAAAACGAGCTCAGAAGCCGCGGGTCTAGGTTCACTGGTGTGTCTCTTTGGTGTGCCTCTTAGCAGGCTGTGGCCCTGGGTATAATTGCGCACGCGAGACGGAGAAAAGAGCGAGAACCGTGCAGCCGTCATCAAATATCAAATATCACCACCGCCCAGCAGGAAACCCCCCGGCCGGAAGAACTGCTGCCGCCGGTCCAAGGGAGAAGATCACTTGCCGACGACGACGACGACGACGACGACGACGGGGACTGTCCAAGCCAAGCAGCAGGTAGGTAGAAATCACCTTGGCCCCAGCCTCGCCGATACCTCACTCCCAGAATCTTGCCTCAGGGGGGGGTTGTCAATTAGGCGGCTCCTCCTCCTCCTCCTCATTCTCCTGCACACCCAGGGCCGAGGATCCGTCCGTCCGTCCGTCCATAGCTCATCACGGAAGAGAAAGCCCTAGCCGGTGATCAAGAGACACCCCGGTGCCATCATCCCTGGCAACACACGGTCGAGGATGATGAGGCTAACAGCAAAAAAGGAAAAACACAACTCCGGGTTGGCCGGCGGCGGGTGGTCCTGTGCAGATTCAGCAATGGAGGAACCTAACCAAGCACTACCACCGATGCCTGAGGCGAGATGATCAACCCGCCTCCTCCTACCTAGCCTTCACCCCCCTCCCAGGGATGCCCTCGCAAAAAAAAAAATCCATCGTGTGCCAGTTATAGCCTCCGTCAGCCCGCAGTGTGCGCGCCTGCCATGAAACCACCCCACTAAAGAAAGTGAAGGGTTCATGTCCTCCCTACGATACGTTCCTTTTTTTTTCCCCTTCTTCTTTTATTTTTACTTTTTTTGGTGGAGAACCGCGTCTCAGTAAGCCGACCGGTCGGGAATCTAAGATGCGGTGTGCCAGATGAGACCAGGCCTAACCAGGCCACAGCAGGCGAGGGCAAAGGCCGAACCAGCCCTGCAATGTGCGACACCAGGCCAGAAGGAGGAGGAGGATGGCCGCCCTGTGCTGGGGTCATGATCAATCATGTCAGACATTGAAGCTAGCGCACCCCCCACGCCCCTTCCCGTGCCCAACACGATACGTAGACTACCTCCCCTCTTCCAAGCCGCGGCACTTGGGGCCGGCGATCTACGGTGTGTGCTCCTGGCCCGAGATCGAGGCCAGAAAAAAAGGAAGCATAAAAAAGAAAAGGAAAACCAAACAACAAGAGGAAAAGAAAGCGTCACACACCCAAGGGAGCCAGGCGAGGCCGGCACACACCCAATCGCAGAGCTCGGGAGCCCTTCCCCAGGCACGCGCGATTGGTTCCCAAGAGAAACAAAACATATTGCACGTACATGATGAAGAAGCCCAAACCAAACCCCCTTGTAACCCCCCTTACACCCATGCGACGGCGGCGGTCTGTACATTACATTACATTACATTACATACAGGTAGGGCTGCGTTTGGGTGGCGGTGCCGCCGCCGCCACCACCACCAACCACCGCTGCTTTACTGCGAACACCGTCTGTGGTGCACCCGGATCGTCGGGGGAACGCCAGGGGGGGGGGTGAAAGGGATGTCCGGTGCGGATTAAGGTTCAGTCAAGGTCGCAGGTTGAACAGGAGACGCACTTTGCGCATTTCAGAGGACTCAGCTGATCGCGGGTGCGGCCCAGGCACCACGCACACACATCAGTCCGAAGAGGGTGGAGAAGACGTCCGACCATCCCCTATACCCTTGGCAGGATAAGAGACGAGGAGGAAAAGAATGGGATCAAATTCCTGCATGCAATGCCTGTGACTAGGCCAACTTGCGCATGTTGTGAGTGTGTGTGCGGACGCCCTCCCCGGTCACCAATCTTGGAAGCAATTTTTGTTTATGGGCGGGTGTTGAAAAGAAAAGAAGCGGCGTCGGTCCGTCCTCGCCGTGACCATGTCCGGCGTCAGGTCCAAAACCAGGGCCGGCCGCGAAAAGAGGAAACGAACGCACAATCCCTTTCCAAGCCCGAGTCGGCAAGTACCGTTCGTAGGCGCACCGGAGTTCCTCCTGCTTATTAGGCTCAGATTATTTGTTCCTCCTCAGCCACAAGCCCATGGCAGGTTGCGATAGGGCGTGTGTGTTGGTGAGCTCCGGGGCTGTTTTAGCCCGTTTCTCTTTCTTCCCTCTCGAACCTCCTGCTCCTCTTGTCCTGTCACAGGATATGGCTTGCCCAGCACCGGGGGGCGCAGGTTTCGAAACTCGGCACACGTGCACCGCGAAGGAAACAGTAGTAGTTTGTTTGCCACAACTCGCCACTCCGTCTCACACACGCAGTGTGTGGTCAACGAGTCCGATGCCAGGCGGAACTGTCAGTGTATGCACGTCACAGCCTTCTTGGGCTTTTTCTTTTGGTCTGGTAACGGACTTTGGTTGAAAAGCATGGCGCGGTCGGAGATTTTCCGGTCCATGTGGCAAGCGCGATTCGCTGTTGCGCCCGAGGTTTGAGACGTCAAAGGAGATGGGATGGCTGCGCCGCGGTGCGCCTCCTCGCCGTCAGCTGCCTGTCAGTCGTCTGACCGGCTACGCGCTCTGGCGACACTGTTGGTGTCAATTCTCGTCGCCCTACCGTACCCAAAATGCCAGCGACGGTGCCGGGCGCCTGTTCGCGACTGGCCAGAGTGAAATTCCTGCAGGATATGTCTCTCGGCAGGATCCAGAGGCCCCTGCCGAAGACGTCTGGTAAGGCTGGGCATCTGAAGAAACATCGCGTCTTGTGCCTCATGGGCTTGGCTTCATACCTGGCCAGCCTCCCAAGACCCACCAGTGCCAACCGAGCACAAATGCGACAGGCAGCAGGATTCTTGCTGCGACGTTGGCCCAGTATTGCGGATAATCCGGGCAACCTGGCTGCCCTCATTATGGAGCCCAAGCTTTGCGGATACCGTCCCTCCCTTCTCTTGCTGCACCGCAGCAGCCAGCTCGGGCCCGTGTGGACACCTCCTACAACTTGGGTTTTGTTGATACGTTCCCACGCGGCGTGACGGGCGGGCGAGGACGGAGGCGGAGATTTCCATGGCCTGATCTCTGGTACCAGACACTGGGGATGTCCTTGCGCTTGCCGTGGAGCTTGTCACTCTAATCGCGACGGCCGGCGGGGGCTTGGGATTTTTGACGGGGTCGATCTCTGTCGACAGGCTCCCCCTCTCGGTATCGAGACAAGGATTCCCACCGTCATGGTTCTTTGGGTGAGCCCTACTCGATGCCCCTGGAATGTGTCGCTCTTTCAGACGATCCGCCCAGGGCTCACCCGCGCACTGCGATTCGCTCGCGATCCCCTGTCAGGCCGGTGATGACAGCTCGCCGCCCCGCCCCTGACTGCAATTAGCTCGATGGAAGCCAGTGCCATCCCGGTCAGAAGCATTCGAAGCCATTGATGACAGCCGCCGCGGACTGGTCTTGTCGCGGCTGGCGCCGCTGTGGACTCGTCGTCAGACACTTTGAGGGCCTTGGTTGACCTTCTGGGAACTGTCGAGTGTCATACATACTGTACAGTACAGACACCAAGCAAACATGACAGTGCTGCGCAGGATGACTCCCTCGTCCCTCCCCGCGAGAGTTGCGGAGGATGGTCCGAGCGAGGCTCCTCGTGTCCACAACCAAGTCAAGGAGCGGGAGACGCCGCTGACTCGACACTGGAAATATCCCGGGCCGGTGAGTGGGACTGGCCGTAGGAGAATTTAACCCGCCTGAGGCCGTGGCCGATATCGAGGCAACGGGCCCGGGTGAACATATCGAGAAGCTGCTGTGCGCTCCCCGTGCAGGGCATTGAGCGGTGGTTTTCCCTCCCCAGAGCAATATCTGGACGGAGATTAAGATGGCACCAGGGAGCGTCTCAACAGAGAGATCCCCACGGCCGTTGGCGACAGGGGCCCCACTCTATCTTGCGACAGCGACAACTACACGGGGCACTTCTTTTGTGGGCCGCGTTCTATGTACCGGGTCGAGATCGCGGTCGAAAAAGAGCATGCCGATTGTGTACTGTGTCTGTGTGTGCGAGAGTGCGGCCAGTCGAGGAGGTGGTGCTGCTCCTCCTTGGCCGGCTCCATTGTTGCAAGCGGTCGGAAGTCGACCCTGCTCCCCCAACCGGCGCGGCTTGTGGAGCTGGGTTGGTTGTGGCGATCCTTCCCTTGTGGGTTCGCACGGGGCTTTGGGCGGGCTCGGTGGGTTTTGACACCACTCGGCATGGGCTCGCTTGAGTCCTCTCCGCCTCCCACGCTCGGAGCAGACTTAATGTGTCTTCAGTCGCGAGTCCCCACTCGAGTCCCTCAGGTCAACTGGTGCAGGGTAGCATTCTGGAGGGCACAGGGGTTCTCCTCCAGCGAATCACCAACCTCGCCCGAGCCCCTTTTGGGAGCTGTCAAACCTGTCATTAACCGGTAATACTGGTCCACGATCGTCTGATACCTAGTCCAATATTGTGATATGTCATATGCCGAAATTCATGTTTGCAGCCGAGCCAAGGCCAATTGATCGGGCATAATACTCAGATTGGTAAATGTATAGCCGTCGTGTCGGCCGCTGCACCTGGCTGCCGATGCATTCATCACATGACTTTGAGTGGCGGCCGTCCTGACCAGGCAAGACATTGCCAAGCCCCAAGCAGCCTCCATACTGTGCTGTTGGCCGTCTCTCGATCCGTTTGTGTTCCCTGATCTCGCTGCCATTATCCTGCCCGCACTCTCGGACCTTGACTAGATGCCGGGCTCGAAACACGTGGCTTCATTTCGCGGGAGCGTGGGTCTCAGGATGGCAATAAAGTACGGTTGACGCCGCTCGTGATGTGACTCTGAGCCCAGTCCGCGCGGGACCCTCTGCAATCCCTCAAGGGTTCTGTCCCACATTGCCGACTTGATTGACTGACTTGATGCCCAAGAGCGCGGACTGGAGCGCTGCCAGCCTGCGGCTACTGTGATGACGCGTTTCCTGCTCGTGTGGGCAAGGGTACAAATCTCCGCGTTTGCCCATTAGCCTCGCCAGGGGGCGGGAGGGGGTTGCCGCGATCTAAATCCCGAATAGTTGGTCCCACAAGCATGGTCTAGTCCCGTTATGTCGCCGTATCCACGCGCGGTCACTCGGTAGGGCAAGATTAAATATCGATTTACCGATTCCACCATTCCAGAATGATACGTGAAGTTGGTATGGTTTGTCCCACGGCAGTATCCTAGCATGTACCCAAAGTTTCGAGTTGACAAACCCGGCCTGCAGGCTTTGTCCCTTTGATGAAGCTGGCGGAAGGGCATCCACTAGTGACACGGGCCGCGACATTATCCCTGGAGGAGCTTGCGTATGACAATGGTAGTCGGTCAGCCGTATTGCGTGTCTCGACAGGTGTAGTCCCTCCCTCTGGACCTGGGGAAGGACCAGAACTGCACGAAAGCCCGGCAGAACCGTGCGAAGTCGGGTCCGAGGCTACGCTTCCGACAGGAGCTGGTTCTCTAGAGTGAGTAGGACATTATATCGGTCAATAACCTAGGCCCTGATGTCGGAAAGGTACGGAGTACAGCGCACGAAGGCATGCGCTCTCGGGTGTAGCCACACTTTTGCTTCCGAGGTGGGCTTGACAGTCAGTCCCACGCTGCATCACGTCCGTCTCGACTGTTACCTATCGCCGACGAACGTCATTCAGATACTAGAAGCTAGTGCTAGGCCGCAGGTTCGAAGACGCATACCTACGTACAGCTTTGAGCAACCGAGCAGTGTGTCTCGAATGGAAGGTCGAAGTGATCAAACACACCACACCATCATGCCTTGCAGGAAGTGCAACTCCGGGACTACGAAGTAAACATACGCGCACAAGAGACAAGGACTCATTGTAACGCCGGTAGCTGCCTGTGGCCGCGGCCGTAATCGAGTTGGTCTGACGCCCACTGTCATCGCGAACGCAACGTCGTCGTCGAGAAAGTACATCTGCCTCGTTCAGGAGCAAAGCGCTGCCAGTGGATTGTGCGCTTGGTCGCCCCTGGAAACACCTCTTGTCATTGTTCGGTAGCACGGCACAGCAAGGGCTGCAACGTGAGAGTGAGTTGTGACCGTCGCACGGGGCGTCACACGAAGAGGGTCGCGGCGAGTTGGAATTTGGCATTCTGATCCACGGATGCCGGCACGGAATACGACATATATCGTGGTCGGGAGAACCAGATGTTGGGGTTTGTGTCACAAGGCTGTGCGGGCTTGTTATTGGGTAGGCCTGGCCCTCAAGTGGTCGTGCCACATCGCCATCCGCCTTCGTCATTCTCGAGGTGCGTGCGTCCGCTTGTGGCACTAGTCATTCTGGTCAAGTGATCGTGCTGTTCGTCCTTGGCCGAGCCCAGTGATTACGGCCGCGAATGTACGCAGCGCGAGGCAACGGCAACAAGTGCCAGTCCCCATCAGCCACTGGTTTCTGGTATGCTGGCTGCAAATGCGGCCTGCCGCCTGCGAGATTGGCGAGGTCTCACGACGCTCCCTCCGATGTGCTTGTCGCAATCTACCTGTATCCCTAAATCCGTCGACGCAGTTTATTGCGTGGCTACCCTCCGACAGGGAACGTCGAACATGACAGTCCGAGAATGCAGCCTGCCAAATTCGTCCGCCTTCGCCGGTGTGCCATTTGCTTGTAGGGTAGGCATTGGAAGACACGGGCGGCAAGGTTGAGAAACAGGTTGTGGAGTAAGGGCCGACGGTGTGTCGCGCCCATGTGGTATTCGGGCACCTCAGCAGGCATTAAATCCCGTAGCCTTGAAACCTGCGCGAAGGAGTTCGTCCCATGTACGATGAGGTGAGAGGATGGCGAGCAAGCACCAGTGCTCAGAAGGGAGCACTTGCCGAACAACGCAATTTCGTCTCGAGCACTACGGCCTTGTACTGTAGTCCCGGGGCTGTTTTGCACAATCCCAAAAAGTATAGGCACGAGTTGCCTACCAACAAAGTTGTTTGCAGATTTGGGCGGGATTTGCCGCACCCATCAAGCTGGCGTGCTTGACAGCGGTTAGGGCTTGCAAGGCCTATCCCCGTCGTCGGTAGCGACTCATGTCCAATGGGCAAGTGGAAGCGGAGCTGGATCTGACAAGGCTAGCTGTGCTGCTCTTTACCAAGTGAAGACATTGTCGCGAGTGAATCCCTGCTGCCGACGGGAAGCTTTGACACCCGCAGATTTGGCACCCCCGTCTCTGCGCCGAGCTGGAGATTGACGGGAGGAGTCGACCCACATCCTCGCCAGGGGAAGGTGACATTCTTGGGGAGCCGAATGCGCGTAATGAGTGCCATAGTGCCTGCCTGCCTACCTGCCTGGCCGACTGGACCGAAGAGGAATTGTGGGCTTTGCGCAACGTCGTAAGAGTGACTGTTGCGTAGAGATGCCGTGGTCCAAGTGTAAGACCCCGAGATCATAACATATGCTCTCCGCCTGTCCTCGGCTCGACTCAGGGGCAAGCGGAAATAGACAGTGCGTAAGGAACAAGCAGCTATCTGCGGTACCCGTCCGGCCAAGTCTCCAGAGGAGCCAAGCGCTGGGTGGGATGCTGGGTGGGAGTTAGTCTTCCCAATACAGCAGATGTGACTGCCGTCGTCGATGGCGTCCCGTTGGCCTATACAGGTCTGGCTGTTGGGGCAGACGAGTTGCTGTCAGGGTTGGCATATCGTCCTTTGTGTGTTGTGCGGCAGTGTTCCCCACCCCGCCCCTCAGCCTGTCAGTTTCCTGTAGCCGCGTGAAAAGACACAACTGATCAAAAGAATTAGCGCAGAGTGGGCCCCTGCAATTGCTAGGCGGCTGCCATGTGGCGTTGGACTGATTTGAGCGAGACACATGATCTTAGTCAATATCAAAGACACGACAAGCCAGACAGATGTCTGTCATGTCTCAAACACCCCCAGACTCAGCCCCAGTCTCTTGACTAGCTGCAGCTCTCAGTATCACCGGCTTCGCACGACGTCGGCTGCCGCACGAAAATCTGGAAATGGAGGCCGAACCAGCCTTGGGGGGAGAGAATGCGGAATGCAGCCTCGTCCTTGCTGCAGAGGGGCGCAAAAGCGTGCAGCGACGCTGGCAGCCAGCATCGGATGCACTGGGACGAATCAAAAACATCGGTTGCCCTCGCGATCGTGCCGCCCGTGCGTGGCTGTAGATCGGACGACAGCCTTACCAGCATAACCAGAATTACGCACTCACAGCGTGCAACGCGGGTGAACCTCGGGCATGTGCTACGGATCAACAGTCCAGTTCCGCCTGCACGATCCCGAGGCCCTTGCTGATCACTGGCCCCAGAATTGGGGCATATCCACCCGCGACGTGTGGAGTGGGACGACGTCGAGTGTCCTGCCAGGTCGTGTACGGTGATGAGTGAGCAGCCACACGTTCACCGAGCCCATTTGAGTTAGGGCAGCGTTACACGGCAAGTACAAGATAGCTGGCGCGTTGTCCCTAGTCATTTTTCCGACGATGTTGGTGCTCGATGATTTCGGTCTCTTAGATTTGGCCCGTGTAATCCATCCAAGTCCCGACATAGTGTCAATTTCCCTGCGACGGCAGCAGCAGGGAGTGCCGAAAAGCTCCGGCGGCCCATTTCGTGCTTACTCTGGCTGATTACGTTCACCGAGAGAGCCTGCGAGAGGAAGGGATGTTGCCTTTGTGTGGACTTGACAAACAGATCCAGGAAGAGATCGACGCTCCCTGCGCCGCGGTTAAACACGGCGATGTATGGGGCGGGGCACGTCTGCGAAACCACACGCGAGTGGAGTTTCGCAGGTGAGGGTGTGCTGCTTTGGGGCTGAAGCTGCACTATAATCCAACAATCATTATCGTCCCAAGGATGCTCTGGTTGCTTGCTGTTGAGGCGTGGGATGCGTGCGTGGGAGCGGGCTTGGGCCCCCGGGGCCGCATCGAGGCCGGCCTGCCTCGCTCCCGAGGTGTTGCTGGCTGCAGACATGAGGCAATTATCTGGGTGCGCGGATAACTGCAGGTGATGAACCACTCGTCCCGTCGACCGACACAATGGTTCCTTAGCGGACCCGCCTCCAGTAGATTACCGAGATTGACAGGACCCAATTGCTAGGTAGGACGTACCGGTGTAGTCCTCCCGCGGCGCCACAGACCAAATTGCACAGGAGGCCGTGGCAGAGCAGGGGCAGACGGAGAGAGGGCGGCCAAGTCGCCGAAGCCAGGTATCGTGGCGGGCAGCAGAGTGAGGGCTTGGCAGAATGCGATGCTTGTGTGCAGTGGTGCCCTGGGGCGCACCTTGTGCAAGGCTGGCGAGGACTCGAGCGCAGAACAGAGGAGCCCCGATGGCTGCTGTGCTTTCCGGGGCTGGACGAGGTTGTGATGGACGTCGCAGGTAGCGGCAGCCAGGGGATGGTTGGATATGTGATGAGGCGTGGAATCGAGGGCCGGGACCCGATTATCCATATCTCGGTTCTTGTCACATTGTCTCTGGTGTTTAGGACTGAAGTCAAGGGGCGGGAGGGTGGAGGCAGGGAGAAGGGCGAGGAGGGCGAGTAGGACGATGTCGTTGAACCTCAACAGCTGCCGGTCGAGCGACGACGAAGCGAAGTTCCGTAGTCTCGTCCTGGCTCACCGGGGCAAGAACGGGGAGCTGGACAAAGTGCCTTCCCAGGTCGCTTGCATAGGATGGAGGGCGTTGGAAGGTACCGCAGTACAAACACCAGGTACACGCATGGGCACTGCGCAGTAGGGAGAGGGGACGGGGAATCGGGAAGCCACGAGACAGCCCTGCTGTTGCACACGTCCGCGGCCTTTGTACCACTCCTCTGTGTCTCCTTCCGTCCTTGACCCCAGAACCATCTCCCTCTCTCTCGTCTTTCCGTTCGAACCGCAAGGGGAAGGAAGGATTGATTGCGGACGGGCACAGCAGAAGTGGATCACACGTCGCCCGAGATGTCCTCTCACTCTCACAAACGCGCGCGCATGTTACGTAATCAAGAGCATGTCCCTCTCTCTCTTCGGGGTCAAGTCGCTACAGGCGAGGCGGCATGGTGGCTTCCGTCACCGTATCGCCGGTTCATACTTGCAAACCTGCACACCTGCACACACATGCCAGAATGTGTTTATGTGTTGATGGGCTCGAGGGCGAGGCTGCTCCCGTCATTGTGCAGTCTGACGTGTCAAGCCGGCAAGGAGATTTGTGGCTCTAGCTTCCTGGGGGCCCTGACGATGGATGATTGTGCTTGGGGCTTGACCAAGACAAGACAAGTCGAGGTCCCATGCCGGCAGCGAGTCATGTAGACGTTGAATCTTGGATGTGACGGATGGGAAAAGGCGAGGGCAGCTGCTGCGTATTCGTATGTACTTGCAAGTTAGCGTGTACTCCGTAGTCAGAGTACCGTGTGCGCAGTCTGCGGAGGGCACAGTACTCCGTACTCCTCCGTCCGTCCCGTACCGCACATGGGAGACGCCGTGACGACTGCCAGCCTGCGACAACCGGCGAGCAGCAAAGGCCCGACCGAAAAGACTTGCCGGCAGCACAGCATGCACAGGAGTAGTAGTCTGATTCTCGGGGGTAAGGGGAGGGGGAAGCAACACGCGCAACACGCTCGCGGCTTTGGTGGGCGAAACTAAGCAGTAGTCGCCTGTGGAGTTGCAGATCATCAGTCAAGTCCCCATTGTTGAAAGACCGAGGTGCTTCCTAGCTCGAGGGGCCTCCCCCCCTCCCCTGATGAGTAATGTTGCAGTGGCTAGCGATTCATTGTAAATGTCGCAGCAGCTCACTCGCAGCTCGCGGCTGGAGGAAGGGGTTGGTGACAGGGGACGCTCTGAGAGTCGAGCGAGGGAGTGAACCAGAGAGAGAGAGAGGAGGGAGATCGCTGGCACGAACCAAAGAGGCTTGCACCCCGAGAAGCCTCAGGGGGCGGTGTCTGTCTGATGTTGTGTATAGGCTGGAACGCCGATGGGGTGGCATTTGCTTTTCTTTTCTTTCCCTCACTTGTTCCCCGGGTCTTTTCCTTTTGGCTTTCGGGAAGCATGTCAGAAAGATAGTTTGAACCTTGGTGAGCGACTGGTCGACGGCCGGTCCGGGGAGGCGCTTGTTTGGCCTTGGGTGACACAGATCCCCGAGAGGAACGGGATCGGGAACAAAGGGTTCGAGAAAGAAGTGTGTGCTGCGTGTGCTCTGTGCTCGAGTGCGAGAGTGTGAGAGAGTGTCGCGGTCGTGCACATGGATGGTGCAGGATGCTTAGCTAGGACGAAACCATCGCGGGCTGGCAGGCGGGCGGGTGGGCAGCTCGTGCTGGGGTCGAGGGGGGAGGAGGAGGAGCCGACCGGGGCTGCCCTGGCACATCGGACATGTCAAGCCGTGCAAAATGACAGGAGGTCAGAAACGGATCTTCATCGGCTGCACCCACAAGAGCCCACATCCTGCCAGCTGCCAGCCGCCAGCCTGCCTTGGGCCCGCGAGACCTTCCTGACCACACCCCCCCTTGCCCTACCGTACACACACTCTCTCCCACCACACACCATACCATACCACACCCCCACTGCTCCACCGTCCACACCCCTTAGCCCCCCCCCAAGCTGGCCAGAAACCGGATGACAGTGCAAGCGAGCCCAATCGCAAGCCCGCGCTTGTCAACTGACAGCGAGCCTGTCATGCCAGATCGCCTGTAAATATCGACCTTCCCGGCAGATCTGCAGCCTGGGGCCAATCGCATCTCCCACCCGGCGGTTTCCTGACAAGTCGACTGCGGCGCAGCATGTTTGGCCCTCTCCAATCGCAGCCGCCCCTCTGTTGGATTCCGAGCCTCAAGCCGCCATCTTTTGACACATCCATCATCTGTCAAAAGGCTTGGGCATTAGGTTTGAGATCAGCATTCCAGATCTCGGCTATCACGTGCTGGCCAGCCTTCCTTGGCACCCCAAGTCTGCATGACAGCCGTGCCCCGGCCTGCTGGGCTGGCTGGCTGCCAACTGTTCCATCATTGGCCTCGGGAGGGTGTGTGGTCGTCGGCGGACGGGTGTGAAGATGATGCATGCTGCTGCAGCTGTTTACATGTTTCCCCCCTTCCCTGTGTGTCTTTGCTTCGGGACCAACACTCGAACGGGAAAGCAGCCGGCGGCGGACGGGTTTCCTCCATGGACAATTGACCATCTCGGCCTCTGCTAGTAGCACTCTGCACTCGATCCAGGTTTTTAACTTTGGCAGCTTCGGCCTCGTCTGCTTGGCATCCCATTAGACTTTGAGATCCCCAGCCAGTGGACCCCGGTTCCCAACATGTCAGTGGCGGTTGAGCTTCCATAGACTCGGGGTAGACTGCCCCTATCTTTAGACTAGGCGTGCCTGGAATTCGGGCTCCTACGTGCTGCCTGCACGCATGAGCAGTTGGCACGGCTACCGCAGCGACATGCGAGATTGATTGTCCTGTGGATTGACCGTCATTGATCACCACCGCCATGGAGCCAAGGGCAGGCCGTTGCTTGCATGCATGTTTGTGTCAACCCGGTGTGTTTCTGGCGCCTCACCCAGCCCCTCCCCCCCACGCCCCTCCCCGCCCCGTCTTCAAGGGGCCTGAAGGCGTTGACCGACTTGGTAATGGCACCGAGTGGCGTGCTGTCAGGCTTGAAGCGACACACGTCAAGGTTTCGAGCCCCTTGTTTTGCAGGACGGCAGAACAGATGAATCTGACGTCGAGTGTCATCTAGAAGCTAAGCGGGCTGATGTTTTGAAAAGGTTCGCAGCACGCGCCTTTTGTGTTCTTCCCAAATGTTTAGGCTGATCTGACGTGGGTGATGTTGCTGAGCGATTGGCTGTAGGATGAGACGGTGTTTGCAGACAAACGAAACAAAGAGAGTGTACAGTAGGCCCCAATTCCGAGCGCACGTACACACTCACACGCCTTGTGGTACAACACGCGCACGCCGGCCCAGTACGCAAGTCAGTGATGGGCAACCTCGCGGCCGGGCCCTGGACCCACGGAGGCCACGTCGGGACGGCAGCCCACGACTCGGTACAAGACAGGCCGCCGTTGCAGGAGTCTTGTCCATGTGTGTGAGTACTTTGGACGAGGAGGGATGAGCCGACAGCACCATCATGGTCGCCTCCTCCACTGCCACCTCCACGCCCGCGCTGCTGTAGCCATTCGGTCGAGCTTGCGAGAGCTGTCATTGTATGCCATCCTGCGAGGTTTCACCACAAGACCCTTGGCGGCAGCAGGTGACGTTAAGGCATCATGCTCGGTGGCCTCGGTTGTCGCCTTGTCCGCGTCCCCGGGCACTGAGGGTGGGTAGACGTGGTGATTGAGCCCGGGCCCGGGCCTAGGGTAGCCCAGCGTAGCGCCGCAGGACGCGGGATGGGGAGGGGAGGGCCATCATCATCGGTGTGTCATGGCGGCAGAAAAAGTGCAACTCTCAAGCCACTACAACAAGACCAGACAAGCCCGTGTGGGGACGAAACTTCGACGTCAGGGCTGGGAGGCCGGCGTGAGGCCAGGCCGGGCGGTAGGCACCGAGGCTAGAAGCCAGAATTCCAGAAGCCAGGCTGGGCAAGATGCAAGAAGAGGTCAAAGAGGCAAGTCGGCAAAACCGACGGGCTGGTAACACGCCCGTTTCCTAGTGTAAGGGCCGGGTCGGGAAGGGGACAGACAGACATGTGAGGTGCAGAAGTGCGGGCCAAGTTGGCCCGAAGCTCATCGGCCTCTGTGCACCAGCCACAGCTGCGCCAGGGCGGGAAACGGGAAGGCAGTGGGCGACTGAGTACTTGAGGAGCGTAGCTAGACTACACTACATAGTAGACTACGCAATCAAGTTTGTTATTACTCGCCCGGATGTGGGGGTGGTGGGTGGATGGCAGGGTGGATGGTTCGCGGACGACCTGTGCCACAAGGCGAGGCGATGGTGGGCGCCTCCCGCATCTCGCTGGCAGGAATGATCCAACCAAGGCCAGTTCCATCGGGTAATTTGATCGTTAATAAGGCAGAGATCCAGACTAATAATACGGGATCGTCGTCGATGGGCCCGTCATGTCGACCTGGAGTGGTGAGTGGTGTGGAATGTCGAGAGTCGATGTGCAGGGGTGGGACAGATTAGGCGCAGCAGACAGGTCCATCTAGACGTCCTTCGACTGGAGGAAAGGATTCATCTAATGCCCACGGAAATGCATCTTCTCAGTCCACGTCTCCCCGCGCTCCGCCCACCGGTGTGTTAGCTGGTCAAGGCCTGATCCGACGCCGCCAGCACGCTGAGTGATTGTGCCTCAGTCAGAGAAGCTGCGTGGCTAGTCAGTCAGTCAGTCAGTCAGTCAGTCAGTCAGTCAGTCAGTCAGTCAGTCAGTCAGTCAGTCAGTCAGTCAGTCAGTCAGTCAGTCAGTCAGTCTGCTGGGCTCGGGTGGGCTTGGGTGGGCCGGGGCTGGGCTGCCCCGTCGCCATGGAGTTTTATTAGCATGGGAATTTAGCCACATTTCCATTTGCATTTTCATTTGCATTTGCATTTACATTTACAGTTGCCGTTGTATCTGCATTGGTATTTGTGTTTGTTTGTATTTGTATTTCCGGTGCCTCTCCCGCCGCCCAGGCCTGCCGGCTCCGTTTCTACTAACAACAAGCGTAACGCCTTGACCGTGACCAAGACCATGACAATGTATAATCTCCATACGGGACCAGGCCATAGCCGGATCTCTGAGCTACCTAGTTTAGCCCCATCAACGTCTTCCATGCCCCGCGCTGCCGTTGCTCCCGGCCCTGCAAAGCCCCTGTCCTTGGCGTCTAGTTCTCTCTCTCTCTGTGTGTCTGTCTCTGTCTGTTTTGACTACTGACTGAGTGTCAGTCTACAATGTCAATGTGTGGTCAACAGCCGGGCCTTTTGCATCATCAGAGACTAGGCTGACTAGATGGAGTTGTTTAGGTCCCGTAGGCTCGGATCGGGGACAGTGGGCAGCGAGAGGCTGCTTTTGCTCGGGATCCTCGCCAAGTGCCGTGCCCATCTTTCTGTCTGCGAAATACTGTACTGTACCTCCATAGTAGATCTACTGACATACCTTAGTTGAGGCGAGAGAATGAGAGAGAGAAAGAGAGAGAGAGAGAGAGAGAGAGAGAGAGAGAGAGCGAGACTAAGAAGATGGACGGACTAACAAGTCGTGCCCATGCCATGCCTTACGGATCTGCTTCATCACGCTTGCGGTTCACGTTCACGCCGTCCCCCATCATCATCATCACCATCATCACCACCACCACCACCGTCAGGCCCCTGACCCGGGACGGCTCCTTCGTCCTCCTCCGTCTCTCCTTGTCCAACCGTCCCATCCCAGTCCCACCCACGAGCCCTGCACCTGGCACCTGGCACCGACGCAGCCCGGCAAAGGGACGGACGCCACCAAGGTCAATGGCAGGTCCACAGCGGGTCTGCTGCCATGGGGATCCCTGGGGTGGGTTTCTGATACCCTCGCACCCTCACACTCACACCCTCGCGCCCTCGACCCCATCAGGCCCATGCAACGGGACCCGGGTAGGTAGCACTGACATCGTCCACTTCTCCCTGCCCCGTCTGGCACCTCTGTGCCCGCCCATTGGCCCCAGTCCCAGTTCCCAGTCCCAGCGGAGAGGGGAGAGGAGGAGACGGGCCCCATCGTGTACAATGTATGTAGGGTAGGGTAGCCAGTACCTCCATACCCATGGCTAATGTACCCTTCTCGCCCAGACACGCACGCAACTGCTGCGGGTCATGTACACGCCTCCGCTTGTCGCCTCTACATGCTCGCAGCTGCCCTTGTCATCCTTACCCATGTCTCGCATGTCTGGGCTTTTTCAGGCTTAGTCCCCCCAGTCAGCGGCAGCCTCTCCACACCCAGCATCTCGACGTGCTGGGATCTATCCACGGCCATCTTCAACACGCCTTGGTCTTAAATTGTTTCCTCCTCCCATTGTTTAATCCTCCCGTCCGGTACCTGTGCCTGTGCCTGCCTCACCCTCCCGGCTCTCTTCATCCCTCTCCCAAGCCATTACATCCCATCATCCCCCTGTGGCAGACAGACAACAAGTACATATCGCCCTGTCTACATACCTGCATACAACCACACAATCATACATGTACATCCACGCGCGCTAAGCACCTGTCAGTTTCATCGTGTGCTGGTCCTCCTGTGTTGTTAAAGATTCATCTCAGCTCCGACACCTGCACTGCTGGGCCTCTTCCCACCCCCCCGTAC
>LJJS01001812.1:100547-195174 GCA_001447215.1 Diaporthe aspalathi
CCCCCCGGGCCCAGCCTGCCCACACCCCCCGTCCACATCCCGCGACTCTCAGCTATTACCCCTTTAGGCACTACCCTCCTGTGCGTTCGTCCGTTACATTGGCGCCTTGCACCTTGCTCGACCCTTACTCACGGGTTCATGACGCTACGGCACTTGGGTGTCCTACAAAAGGATTCATATCTGCCTCCCGTTCCACCCTGCCTGTTACTGGTCATATTCCCCTATATACAATCCAACCTTCCTCCCCACCACCTCATCTGACCACTCGAGAGAGATACAAAGACAAAGACACACAGAGAGACATCATCGAGCTATACCACCTCTTACCTCTCTCACCACACCACCCCGTAATCCTGATCAAACATCACCAGCCAGCCAACCAGCCGACCAAAGCAATCAAGTCGTCACCAATATCCTCTGGATCAGCCCTCTCGAAACTTCCTTCTGCAGCCCAGACTCGTGATCCGATCCGGGTTGTCTGAAGGTAAGACACCTCGCAGCTTACCTGGTGGCGCAGCCAGGCATAGGTTCTCCCTGCTCGTCTGTATATCTGACTTGCTGGGTGGTCGGTCGGCTGCTTGTCTAAGGGAACTTCACCCGAGAATATTTGCTAACCAGACAACTTGACATGAGCAGCCGCTGAGCAATTCTCAAGGGACAAGCCCAGCAGGTTATGGAATATAGTCCTCCAGGGACTGCAAAAAACGATTCTAGTCAAAGCAAGCCTGAGCAGCCTCCCACGATGTCGATGATTGCCATGGTCACTCCCACTCCCCACGCACCCTTTAGGCGGGACTTCTGGGACGAGGGTCGATCAACAGACTACTCCTCTTCCAGACCAAGGTCTGATGCCGACAGGATCGCTCTCCCATCTATCCGTCAGGTAAATCTACTCTCTTCGCCTGTGTCTTGGCTCTACTTGCCCCTGTAGATCTCAACTAATCACCACCCCAGGCTTTCCCTGAACTTCAACTACAGATTCGACCCCAGGATGCTGCAGGAAGGACGACATCATCAGCTACGTCTCCAACTGGGCACGCCACGGGAGTGATGACACCGCCAGAGTATGTGCACTCTCCCAGCTCAAATAAGCGGAGACGCCTTTCAGTCGACGATGAGCGAGAGGAGCGGGCTAGTCGGGTACCAAGGCTTTGCAACAGCCCCCCACGACCAGCAGAGAGGCCAGTCTTTCGGCAAGCGTCTCCAGCCCCAGTTGCTAGGACGCACGCCGAGCACTGGGCCCCGTCGAGCTCCAGGACCAGCCCCTATGTTCCTAGTTATGGCCTCCCAGCAATGCGATCGTCACCCGTGGCGATGGAGCACGTCGACCGCCCGGAGCCTAGGCCAACACTCCCTAGCTTTCCTCCAGCCATGAACTTGGAGCGTGGCTCTGCCCCCATGCCTCGAGTTCGCGGTCACTCGAGCGACGATTATCTCCAGGAGGCCCCGAGGCAGATCATGATGCACCCGGCCGACTCGAGGATGGAGACGTCGCCTATGTACCGCCAGGGCCCGTACGCCTACGGATACCACCACCCCTCGCGCCTGCAGTCACTTTCCATGGGCGCGATTCACCCTCTCGACAGGACGCCGTTCTCAGCAGTCGGCTATGGTCCCCATTATCAAGAGTACATGCGTTTTGGTGAGCTTGGAATGGGCATGAGTGGAGACAACAAGCAGCGGAAGCGAAGGGGCAACCTGCCAAAGGAGACAACGGACAAGCTGAGGAACTGGTTTGTCGGCCATCTCCACCACCCATACCCGACCGAGGATGAGAAGCAGGAGTTGATGCGCCAGACCGGCCTGCAAATGAGTAAGATACCAAGACACACAGCAGTCACTCCACCTGTCCGGTAGGCTAATTATCATACTCTTAGACCAAATCTCGAACTGGTTCATCAATGCGCGCCGTAGGCAACTGCCAGCCATGATCAACAACGCACGCGCCGAGTCCGATGCTATGTCCTCCGGGCGCAGCCAAGACGGCAAGGTCCTCCCCACAACCGAGCGTGGCGACTACGATGTCGACGGCAAGCATCGCAACAGCCCAACCATCAGCGATGGCGGCGAGAGTGCATATGACGACGAGCTCGACTCTCGCAGGCAACCGCCGCACCTGAAGCGTGGCGGAAGCTACTAGACGGTCTCCCGAGATGTATTTGTCGGGCGGGAGCATCCTTCAACCCCGGATCACCCCGGATCTGGATCGCGCACTATCAAGCGGGATCTCGACTGGCTTTGATTTCCACTTGTAACTTCTTTTACGCGGCATTGTACATATTTCAACCACACCCGCCCATACCTTGTGGGAAGACGTAATGATATTCACCAACAACGGGGCGTGTCACTGGATTTACCGTCCCCTCCACGAAGAGGCGGAGAACCACATACTGGAATGGGTCGGGTTGGAACATGGGCTGGCACCTCTGAAAACCAGGGCGGTCAAAGTGGGGAGCGCTCTTTTTTCCCCCCCGGGTCGATTGTACCTGTGACGGAGGATGGGGGTTTGATTTCTGCAATAGACAGAACCAGGGGGCCTCTGTACAAACCATTATGCGGGGACAAGGCGGTTGTCCGGACTAGAGAAGATACCTTTTGCATACTGTCTCGGCTAAGGGGGAAAGCGCATGGTCGGGGTTTGTCCTTTCAGGGATTCTTAATTCCCCCCTTTATCCACCAGCATCATTGTATGACGGGAGCATAGTCAGAGCAGGGAGCACGAAATTCAAAATAGTCAAACAAAGAGTGCGATTGTTTACTTCTTACTTCCCACATTCTCAGTCTCCAGTCCATTCTCATCTATGCCTCATTGCCCGAAAGTGGGACTCGTGTGAACCCAACGCCAGCCCGACGCCACCCCTTCAGAGGCAATGTAGCGGAGTGACACAAGAGCCAAACGATCACGAACTTGACGTTCTTGTCTTGTCACAAGGAAGCCGCAAGGCCCTGGGATGGTCATTCCCCATGACCCTTCTAATGCCAGGGGTCACACGGCCACGTCCTCCCTCCCACTCCTGGAGCTGGGGCTCGCGTGTAAGTGCTCGCCGTCCTGCCCTCTAGCTCACCTGTACGTAACACTGCTTTTTCCCTTTGTTTATTTGCTTCTTCTCTCCATTTTGCTTTTTCGAACCCCATGTGCGGGTTCATGCGGCGTCCGCAGGTAGACCAGTACTTTTGCAACCCCGCGGGGTGGGCTTCTTTCTTCCTTGCTGCTGGTCCGTTTCCTTTTTCCTTTCTTTTCTCGATACCTTTCCATGGCGCCGGGTACTCGACACCAGGGGGTTGCTTATTACTTCACTGTTGCGCTTTTTTTCTTTTACCTTCTTTCTCTTCTCTTGTCACACTCAGCCTGCGAACGCCACGCGGCCGGCTTGTTTCAGCCGACAATCTCTCTGTGGCCGAGGGTGTGGTTCGTTCGCTCGCTCTCACTCCCGATATGGTGTTTTGTTTTTTTCCCCCCCTTCTTTTCCTCTGTCCGCGAGGACAAACCCCCCCCCCCACCAACTCCCCGACCCACCATTAATTCTCGCCCCGTGGACGCCGATGTTTTCTTGTGTGACCCAATGTAGATAAATACATGTATCCCATGCCCGCGTGCATGCGTGCATATCCACGCATGTACATACCTGCATTCAGAGATAGGTACTTACACCCGTACGCACATACAACACGTACAGGACAAGGCATGGCACACGACAACGGAGTGATTGCTTTTTCCAACCTCTTTCTCCTTCCATTCTGCCTTCCCTCTTTTCCTTCCCCCGCGCCCTTCTGCACCTCGTTCTCGGCTACCCTTCCCTGGTGTCTAGGATGGGACAAAGGTGGCCGGGGTTGGTTGACGGATCACCGCCCCCCTGGGTAATGTACCCCCCGTGTCTCGCCCACCCTCCTCTTCCCCCCTTTTGTACCATACTGTTGCTCTCTCTCCCTCCCTTCCCGCCGTCGCAGGTAGATTAGGCTCTGGGTGGTCACCTTCGGGGACCTTGGGCGGTTCGAACCTTGAGATGACATTTACCCGCCGGCAGCAGCGGCAGCAGCAGCAGCAGCAGCAGCAAGAGTAGCAAGGACGGCCGGTCGGTCGGTCGCACGGGGCCAAATGCTATATCCCGATGAAAGCCACATGGCCATTTGAGGTTACTCAAGGGACGCGGCCGGTGACGCTTGCGAGGGACCATGGGCATGGGGGGTTGTGGTTCGGGCTTGTGCGTTTGATCTACCGGTCGCCGTTCACGTCTAGCTGCTAGCCTCCCAGTCAATGGGCCCTCCCGCGCCTCTCTTTCCAATGCTGCCTGTCTGACAGGACAAGCAAGCAGGCCCGGCGCCGGGCGAGGAAACTTCTTGTACAGCAAGCAGCATAGCAAGTAGGCTTCCCCTCCCCCCCCCCCNCCCGGTGCGTAAGGTTCAGGTACCGAGGTACCGTGGGAGGGGGGGGCCAGGAACCTTGTGAGCCTCGTGCGCGAACATGACAGCCCGATGGTGGCTTCTCTGCCCTTTGCCTTGTCTTTTTGCCTTGGATCGAAATATCGAATCGCGCCACGGGCCCTTGTGCAAGCACGCTGATCAATCACAGCAGGCCCCAGGCCACGTCGACCGCCCTGCCGCCCTTCTCTTCTCTTGTCTGACTTTGCGGGGACCCAGGAAATCGAAATGGAGGGTCCCTTGCATTCCCGCTGGATCTGACGGCGGCAAGCCGGTTCAGCCTCTCACTTGCTCAACTCACTCCCCCCCGCCGTGTCTCTCATCACTCTCTGCCCATGCCCGCTTCCAGATGCCTGACCCTCTGTACCATGTCTTGGGAAACTGGGGTGCTCCCAGGGGTGCTTGCACCTTGCTCTCATTGTCTAAATTTAAGGGCACACCCATGACCATGTGTCTGTGATCCAGCCGCCATATCTGCATGGTACACTGTATTCTCCAGGGTGGTATCGTGCCGCCTCGGACTTTCGGTAACCTGTTGGTTTCAATTCACCCAAGTGACTCGGTCCGTAGATCGCCCATAACCAAGAATCAGGTGCTGCATTCGATGTTGCCCTGTGGAATGGAGGGTGAGGTTTGCGCATAGGGCTCACACGCGAGTGCAGGGCGTGCGACCTGCCCCACCCCTGAGCAATTTGGGGGCGTGAAAAGGCCCGCGGGATCGATGACACCACAGAGTGGCGGTGATGGCGAGTGATAATGAGCTGCCCAGGGCGTAGAGCGGAAGACGAGCACAGGTTAAAGCAGCAGTGCTACGGCACTTTGCCACTAGTATACCGCAACACCTTATCACCGTCATCACACACGGCATGACACGGCGTTTTGTCTCTCGCTATGCTGCTCCTGGCTGCTGCTACATGGTTCTCGAGGAGGTTGCGTGGCAGGGTGCTCCTCCCTCATCCAAACCCCGATCACAACCATCACAGGCGCTAGGTCGCAGCAAGGGATTGTCCACCGAGAGGATGCAAGAAAAGAGAGTTCGGCGCTAGCGCATGCCATGCTGTGCTATGTGGCCGTGATGGTGGTCTGCCTGCTGCTGATCTCTTAACAGGTTCGGAGGCGTACAGGCGGCCGACTGGCCGGCCGACTGGCCGGCCGACTGGAAAATACCTACGATATCAGCCGGGTGGACCGATCACCTTTGACCCATTATTGCCGCAACTGCGTCCTCTAGGGACTACATGCTGCACGAGATACTCGTCTGCCTGCAGCACAAATAGCACACCGTGGGGCACTGCCAAGTTTTGCCCCCGCCCCCTCGGATCTGCACAGGCCGTCGAGCAAGCTTCAACCACGACGGGCTGGGCCAATGTCACCCAACGGTCCAGGGCAGGCGGCAGGTGGCAGCCGCGATGGCCCAATTAGACCTTGTGATCTTACTCGGATCGCGAATGATGGAGTTGCAGAGCATTAGGGCTTGCGAAGGGGCCATCCGAGATGCTGACTGCTACGGTGGCATACCCTGGGCAGGGGTATCGTGACGGCGGATGAGGTCTGGTTGAAGATCTAGTCCTGTCGAGCTAAGATCGCGGGCTTTGGCGCGTTGCCGGGTGCCGGGCTGGTGCTCATTATGGCTAAAAGGAGGGTTGAATGGAACGGTCCAAGTTCAGGCTCTCGGCGTGGGACGCCTTCAACCGGCGGGAAATACTGGAGAAATCCCGGGGCGCGAACGGCCCATTTCTGCGCGTCAAGGCGCCGCAAAAGTCCCGGTCGTGTCCCAGCAAGTGGTAGCCGACCAGCATACAAGTTGGGGATAGCCAGGAGCCGGGCCTCCGAAGCCAGTCTGGCGTGCCAGAGCACTGCACCACAATTGCAATGGCAGAGACGGGGCTAATTCAGCGGCCACAGCAAAAACGGTCGAGACATTGTCAGTGTCAAGGTTTCACTTTTTACTTGAGTTAACGTTGGCACCTCGGGAGGCGACTCTGACGGGTGGTGGTCAGGGTGTCTAGTGGTTGCTGCAGAATGCGGTTGAATGCCTGTACCCCGTCCTTGTCAATATTGGAGGCTGCATTGCAGGTTGCCAGCAGAGAAGACTCCATGACGCGACCCAGACTCACGCTCATCGTCGGGGACTGGGCCGCGCTGGCGCTCTCCCTGCGCCACCACCTCGGGTCAGGGCAACGGGCGAGCCGTCAAGCGGATGGTCTAGGAGGCCAGGAGGCCCTAGGGGCGCGCCGTCGGCGGGTCTGTCGCATTTTCGACTGGCCAAGATCCCAGGGAGCCCTGAGGGCCTGTGAGAGATACGCAGTAGCGAGGTCGAGAGCGGATTCACTAGCACAAGTGTCAGCTGAGGTTCAAGCCGGACCTGCGGGCAGCGAGGTTATGGCAAGGACTTCGATCCTGGCGAATCGGTCTTTGGATGAGTTGATTCGAGACGGGACCTCCCCGACAACACTCAGCACCGTATAACGTCTGCACGAGATCCCTGACGAGCCCCTCTCCGTACGGCCTGACGGCCTGACAGTTGTGATATATGACCTGTCGAACATAACCTGTCACGCCTGTGAGCCTGTGAGCCTGTGAGCCAGTGCGTAGTGTGCCTGTGCCCGTGCCTATGCCCGTGCCTGTGCCCGGGCTTGTACCTGTGTACCAGGATGTGGTCGCCCACCTGCAGGGCCGAGACCGTTCGTGCGGGTTATGTTCTCTAAGCGAGGCTTGACAAGTCAGCCCGACAGCGAGATCCATGGCGGCTATGATGATTGATCATGAGAGGATCAGCACCAATGTGGGACAGGGGCAGATCTTGGGGGAAGAGGAGGGAGGAGGAGGGAGGAGGAGGGAGGAGGTGGTGGTGGTAAGGGTACTCGGGTTGGTGGAGGGCAGGGCGATGGCAAGCTTGGAGGTTGGGATGCAGGATGTGGAGACGCATCGAGGCACGGTGGTGAGTGCGCGGAGACTGTATGTTCGCGTGGGCAATGTGCATGGGTACATGGTAAGTAGGTAGTCCTGGTAGTCAAGGAAAAGCATTACCTGCGCAGTATTGGGGACCTGGACTTGACGTTGTGGATCTGCCTGCCCGCCTGCCCGCCTGCCCGAGGAAGAGGGTGGGGCGGAGGCAGCGCGGACCCTGTGCGTGCAGCTGCAGGGATCAGGGTGGGTCTGATCGGCCCTGACAGTTCGACCCGAGATTTCCACCCTCGCAGCCCTCGCCGTCACAACACCAAGCCTGCAAAAGACTGCACTAAAAAGAACGCCCATCGAAAGGAGATCTCCGCCGCTAGATGCCTTCCCCCCAATGTCCCCCCTGCTGTGTGTCTCCACACTGGAATCGTGCGCCAGCCGAGATACAACAGCACTGGATGGGGCGTCATGGTACCGAGATTCCTCCCTCCCTATACGCTATACGTGTGTGGCTGCATCGGGAGCAGATGCTAGAGCAGGCTAATCATGTACGGTCATACAGGCCTGTCATACTATGTACAAGACTGAGCAGAGCTGGGAACTGTTGAGGACATATGCTGTCTGCTGTCCACCGTACGGGCAGAACGGGCTGACTTCTACCCTCGGTCGGGCACCAGGCAATTCCACCGAGATGGCAAGACATCGATACGGCTCCACCATGCTCGGGGTCTCCACAGGTCCAGGTCAGAGGCTACATGTGGTGTTGTGCGTGTACCATATGTAGTCTAGTAGCAGCACACATACACCCACACCCACACCCACACCCGCTCACACACACCCACTCACACACACCCACTCACCCGCGCACACCACATGCAAGCCCTCCAAGCCCTCCGCTCTCGCTGGCTCGCTCGCTCACCAACATCCTCTATAGTATCACGACAGACTGACTCTGCGAGTCACACTGCTCAGGCGCCCTTGGGGATCTACAGGACGCTTCCTGCCCAGAGCACGGTATGCTCTCTCGAGGGGCCGTCCCCGGAAGCCCACCGTTGCTGAACGGCAACACGGAAACAACAAGTCATGACGATCTCTACATTAGCCACTATACCGTTGTCGACACCGGTCGGCCTCATCGCTCTGGACCTTGGGGAACTGGACCTGTCACGAGGCCGCGCCTCACTCACCATCCTGCAGGGTGGAGTTAACTACGGCTACCTGCTCTGGGTCAGATGTCTCGTCCCGTCTCCCACCCCTGCGGTTGAGATACGCGAGAGCTGATCCTGCAGTGACAGATCATCGTTTTCGTCGCCAGGAAACTTTGTTACGGTGGCATCCTATCGCCAGCCCGGCCCACCGTCCGTGGCTGGGTGGCTTCCAGCAGCGATGCAGCTGGCGAGGATGCGACATCACCACTGCGTCCTGCATGCCGCCCTCACGGCCGGTGCTAGCGGCCCAGCTAGCTTTTGACAAGCCTGGCCCATTCCACTATCAAATGAGGTGGGACGTCCAACCCAGACCCGCCATCCAATTCGCCAAATCTCACCGGAAACCTCTGGCCGCCCCTGATTCTGCAGCCACCTCAAGCTCGGCCGCGGCTATCCTGCCCGCCATCACCTGGGCACAACCGATTCCCGGCACGTCTCGCAGTCCCCACACTGGCTTTGACCGGTCTCTAGATTTCTCTGGTAGCGACGACCACTGCTGTCGTCGTCGTCATCATCAGGCCGTCACGACTTCCACCTGACGCACAATCTCACCGGCTGCTGCCAATCAATAACGGCTCGAGGTGGCAACAAGTCATATGGCTGATGCAACGGCGGCTTCGACATCCGAGGGTTGAACAATCTATGTGCTCTTTGCCACCCTTCAGAACTGACAGCTGACGGCCGGCACTGTCTCGTAGCGGACCCGACCCTCCACTCGCCCACGAGCTCAAGGGAATAGTAGCTTGACAGGCACGGGTCCACTTCCCGCCCATCAATATTGCTGCTGTCTTGCTGTCACCTACGGCGATCACAAGGCCGTGCGCCGGCATAGCGGCTGGTTGGCCCCATGCCGTCTCGTGTGCAGCGAACAGCACAAGTTCGCCGGCCAGAACAGCCAGAAATCTGGCTAAATTCCAACCCAATGCTCCGTCACACCCAAGGTCCGGTCTGAGGCTAACGACATGTTCGCTGCCGACGGCGAGCCTTGGTCTCGGGTCGTTCCTTGAGAAGGCCCCTTGGAGAGGCCTGTCGATCCCGTGTTCGGGCTACCGCCTCGAACCCAACCAGCCAATCAGGCAGCCAGCCGATCATCGCCGCCGGACTGTCAACGATGCGATAGCAAGAAGGGCGGGTTACGGAGAGGCGGTCAAGAGCACGCCGTGTCTTGTCTCGAGCCTCGCCCTGTCATCGCACAAAGCCCACGACTCCCCGGGCCCGGTTGCACTGTCTCAAGTAGATCTGAGACCTGAGGAACACGACGCGAAGGAGAGACAGAGCACGCCCTTAACAGTGCCCATGAAGCGCTGACACGTGCGCCACGAGTCTCACACTCCCGTCTCTGCGGGTCGTCCAGAAGGCAAGCCCCGTCCGCCTTTCAGCTTTTGTTTTACAATCTCCGCGGCCCGACTGGCTGGGTTGGCCGCTACTGAAACGTGCTGGCGCGGACAGGTTTAACGCAGGGTCATGGTTGACAGCCGAGCCCCGTCCGCTGGTTTCTTACAAGTTAGCTAGCTCTTTGGCCGTCAGGGCGCCTCGACACGGGCTCGTGACCTCGGCGCGCCCAGGGTCGCGTGGGGGACGAGCCCCGACACATTTCTTTGGTCCGCCGGATGCGGTACCGAACAACTCACCGGTCATGCTGTGGTTGCGTGCTTTGTCTTGGTGAAGCCCTCGGGCCCCTTGTCCCCACGACCGCTGCACTCCAGTCTAGTGACCTTGAACGGTGACGTTTCGGGAATGGTTCTGCACATGTGATCGCCACGGCGGTTTGCCCTCCATTGAAAATACATGCGCACAGCCACACGTGTCATTCGTCATTCGAGCTTAACAGTTACCAACCCGCTTTAAAGAGCCCGATCTTGCGGTGGCCCCCCCGGCCTGGGCAAAGGCAACGGTGTGAAAGTCTGGTAGCAGTTTCGGATCCGAGACCGACGGACGAGGACGGGGCGAGCCGTCCAGCTCGGCAGTCGAGCGGCGGCCGGGGGGTGGGGCCAGAGCTATACCCGATGGAGAAGATGCTTCGGGTGCCCATGCCGATGACCTCATTGCTGTCTCTTCTCTTCGGCATTTTATTCTCCGCATGTCTAAGAAGTCACGAAATCTGGGGCAAGGCTGAGAGGCGTGTTGCCTCTCATGGCTCGCTCGCCACGGGCCTGAGGACTGCGAGGCCCATTTTCCGCAGCCTTGCGGCCGAACAGATCAAAAAGTAGAAAGCAACTGCTACGCCTCAGCCTCAGCCTCAGGCAGCAGCAGACACAGAAGTCTATGACGTCATTACATCAGCCTCACGCGGCCGGTGCTCGGCTCAAAGGTCTGCCCGCCTAGAACTCCGAAGTCTCTGCCTAATTTGACTGGCCATCCAAGGCGTTGAATGCTGTCCAGAAGGTGCGCAGCCTTGTATGAAAGCAGCAATGCAATGCAATCACGTGCCCTTCTTGATGAGCTCATCCATATTTGTTGACTGCACACCTGCAATTGCTCACCGGCCTGGCCGGTTATACGTCCGTGAAGCCCTCATGAACGCGCACGGCACCGGCCCATAATGTCGAGCGAAGATCTGCCGCCTGCCGACGCGGCCCCGGACCCGGAGTCGGGGCCCAACGCCGGGCTTGAGGCTCTGGCCTGTGTCTCATGCCGGGCCCGGAAATTGAAATGCGACCGGATGAAACCTGCATGCGCAAGGTGCAGCAGAATAAAGTCCGAGTGCTGCTACCCAGAGTCTAGGAGGAAGCCTGCGTTCAAGCGAAGAAACGTGAAGGAGCTCGAGGAGCGCTTGGGTACGTACTAGTATCGTCACAGGAACCCTCAGCCTAGGCTGGATGACTGAGACTCTTCATTATAGCACAAGTCGAGGTGTTGTTGAAAGATGCGCCCAACAAGGCTGCATCTTCGTCCAATGCCGCCCCGCAGAACGTGTCGCCTCCCCAGGGCCCGTCCGCTCCAGCGCAGGACCCACCGCTGTCATCAGTCCCCGGTGCTTCTCCGGATGGCGCCTTTAGCTGGAATTATGAGTCCGGAATTCCCGGTCCGGCAGCGAACGGGGGACCCGGTGGCAACAACCGGGGACCTCGACATCCCGCCTACCCTGGGTTCTCACTGGATGACATAAAGTATAGGCCGCGGGCAGAGGACGCCGGTGCGTCGCGAAATGAGCTGCTCGGCCTGGGGCTCTTCGAGGCTCTTCCCCCGACGGAGATGATCGAAGACCTGCATCGCACGTTCTTCATGAAGCAGCACCCGCTGAATCCCATAATACATCCTGGCCATTACATGCAGGCCTACCATTCAGGAGTGCATCTCCGCCCACCTATGGCCCTGATCTATGCGGTGTGGTCAATGGCTTCAAATGGTCACGAGAAATATGCGTCGTACCACGACGCGTTCCATCGCCGTGCCCGCCACTATCTCGAGGAGGACGAGCTGAGGGGTGAAGGCGAGCACTTCATCACCGTGGCCCACGCACAAGCCTGGGCTCTGATCGCGACAGACGAGGCACGCTGTATGTGGTTTACGCGTGCGGCTATGAGTACGGCCCGCTGCATCAAGCTGATCCACATGATGGGCCTCCATCGGCTGGACGACCCCAATGCTGCCGCCGAGTTGGCACCGACTATCGCCCCTCCGCGGGACTGGACCGAGCTGGAGGAGAGAAGGCGAGTCTTTTGGGGAGCGTACTGCGTTGACTCTCACGCTTCGATCAGCACGGGGTGGCCAAGTCTGATCGATATGAGTGAGGTTAGCTCGGCCTTTGACGGGATACGTGATGAGACAAATTTCATGCTAAATGATTTTGCAGGTCACAACCCGTTTGCCCAGCAGCGAGGAGGCGTTCAACAATTGCTCGGAGGAGACGACCTGCCGCGTCGAGGAAGTTTTCTCGGGGGGCTCATACTCATCGTTCGGAGGCGCCGCTGTGATCTGCTATATATTCAACCAAATCCTGAAGCATGTCCATCGTTCCAAGCCCGATGACGGCCGAAACAACTACGAATACGGGCGGTACTGGAACAAGCACCGCGAGCTGGACAACCTCCTATCTAGCGCCTTCATGTTCCTCCCAGAGCGGTTCCGGCTACCCAACAATCTGCGGGATCCTACAGCTGTGCACATAAACCTCAACCTCCATGCGTCCATAATATGCCTTCATAACAGCGCCTACGAGATGGCGAAGGAGCACGACTTGCCTGACCATGTCAAGCAGACAAGCAAGACCCGGGTCTTGACGGCTGCGCAGGAAATTGTGACAATTGTCAAGATGACCAGCCACTCCAACGTTGGATATAGGAGCCCTCTCGTCGCCCTTGCACTCTACGTCGCCAGCTCGGTCTACACGACCATGGCACAGGATGACGGCATGCAACCGGATCATACTGCGAATCTCGAATTCCTCCGTAAGTTACTGTTCTTGTCTTGCCACAATTCCCCGATCTTAGTTCCTCGGAACATTCCAGAGTTTGTCACTTTGGAACCCGTAGCAAGTGATTAACAGTCACCAGTGGTGGCAATGAATGCCATCGGCAAGCAACACGTAATCACCAAATCGTTCCTTACACAGGCCATCGTCGATCTACAACGCGCTAATCTCCTCGGTATCATCCGCATTCCTCGAATTGAGATGCCCGAGACGAGCAAAATAGTCTCAGCATGTGGAAACAACATACCCCTCTTCGCTAGATCAAGACTCTCAAGGATCGCAGACATACAACCGCCCCTACCGGGGAAGCTTCCCCTCAGCAACCCCGCCAACGTCCAGTACATGGAGAAACAGATCCGGCAGGTCCTCCAGTGGGATCAGGTGATGCCCGCGGGGCGCCGGGACGGACAAGATACGGGGACCACCAACAAGCGCAAGCGCGTCGCCGTCTCCCCGGAACCGACTTCCGCGCCACAGGAATTGACACCCTTGGTCTGGTTCCAGCAGACCCAGGCGGCCGAGGTGATCCCCTCCGACACCACGACGAGGAACTCGTCGCTCTCCTCGGCCTCGGCGGAGGACAAGTCACCAGCCGGGGCTGGGAGCGCGGCCGCCGCCAAGTTCCGGCTCCCGCACCGCGGCGGCGGCGGGTCGTCCGCGGGCTCGTCCCCGTCGGCTGCGGCCAACAGCGCCCCGACACCGGCGACGCAGCCTAGCTCGGGCGTGAGCCCCAGGACGACGGCGACCGGCCAGCCCCAGCACGTGGGCACGGGAACGTCGGCCGCGTCGGCGGTGCCGGGCAAGAGTGCTACCCAGCAGGAGATGGCCGAAGCGTTTGCTGCGGCTCAACAGCAACAGAACCAACAACAGCAACAGGTGGACATGGATTTCTTCCAGGGCATGAGCGCGTGGGACGACGCGGGCGACTCGTCCATCCTGTTCTCGCAGGTTGCGGCCGCCATGCAGCAGCAGCAGCAGCAGCAGGGCGGTGGCCCGGGGTTCGTGCCCGCGCTGGACGACGACAGTTGGATGATGATCGGCGACGGGGTTGCGCCGTGGGATACGGGACCAGGTGGGCCAGGGGGCGTCGGTTAAGTGAAGGTGCACACACGGTATCACATGGGTAGCTCAGCACCGGGGCTCTCTGCGTTCACCGATGCATACGACGTGAACGGCTTAGGGCATGGGAGTGGAGTACCTCCCTCATTGTGCGTCTTGCGAGGGCTTTGCGCACGAATATGTGTTTTTTATGTGTGTTGAATTTCGGAGCGTGGGCATGTAGAATCCGGCAGTATTATCGCCACTTTACCCGCCCTCCGGGGCAAACCTGATTCCCACAGATAACGAAGGGCTTAAATACATAGGTCAAGGAGCAAGTCCTTGTCTCACACAATCCCACATCGCATCTGAAGTCGCCATCTGCCAGAGCTAGCGGTTGACTGATCATCAGAACTACGGTCAACACAGGAGAAGATCGAGTTAGTATCATCAGAACTTTCACTCCCGGGCTTGAAAACGCCAGCTGTCTCAACCGCACCCGCCTGTACCAGCTCCAGAGTTCAAACCTCGCTGTCTCTGTCGACATAGCCGGGTACAAACAGCTCGGTGAAGGTCTTGGGCCTGAGTTTGTGGGTCGAAGTCGGGTTGGCAGTAAGCCATCTTCACCGTCATGTTCGGCCGGCCGCTGCCCGGAATACGCCTCGTAGACTCCTGTTCCCCTCTCGGCCGGCAGGCTTGTGCTCAGCAAGCGGCGGGCAGAATGCATCACGATAACAACCGGGTCATTTCCGGGGAGCGCGCTGAATAGCTGCTCGAGAAGCTTGAGTAATGTGGACACGCGAGCCGGCGACTTTGCGTCGAAATGCAGGGTTTTTGAGCTGGTCTTGGACAGCCATGTCGTAGTCCTGCTCCTTGGGGAAATTCCATCATCTGAGCGCTGGAGAAGTTCATTAACCCAATTGGCCCTGGCAGCTGTTCATTTTGTTCTTGATTTTGCGTGCAGGCCGCAGAAGAACACTGGTCAACGCGGTGAAGCCGGTCTCCGCGACCAAGGTCTGGGCGACGATGGCCGCAGATGATGTTATCGGCATTGCTTGAAAACCTTCCGGCCACGTTTCCGAGTCGATGGTCAGTGTTGTCGACCCCCTGGATCTAAGCCTTGACCGGAGCTCTGCTGATGCCATGACATACTCGGCGCGGTCTGCTGCTTTGAGGCTATGATCCCAGATATTTTCAACGCACTTTTCCACGTGCGAGGAAGTCACTGGGAGTTCGACCCAGCTCTCCAAGCCGCAGGTCTATCGAATCTGCTCGAGATCTCTTCTTCCTCGAACGTGACATATTCGAGACTTTCTGTCCGAGGGTAGTGGCGCCTCCGGTAGCTACGAACCCAACCTAGCCTGGCTCAACTTGTCGTCATCTCGACATCAGTACTCACGATGGCCCGTCCGACTAGGTATGTACGTCAGGGTGTGCGACATTTAATTTATAGAATGCATTATTCACGGCAATTCGGAGTTACTCTTGGATTACACTTTGCCTCAAAGCCAAGCCAGCCTTCTCACTGTCTTGCTTGTCTTCGATGGTCTGGCTTCGGAGGACGCACTTTTTCTCATGTAGTCCCTCTGCGTCCATTCTTTTCTGCCGAAGGGACTCCCTAACATCCATGACAGCAAATATCATCCCAATATCATCTTCTTTCAACCGGCCTAAACGCTCGATGTCACAGATCCTGGCTTCGGAGTCGAACTGATCAACCCTCCTTGAGAGTGTGTTCATGCCGTCTTTGATGTCTTCAGCATATTCAGAGCCCTTGGAATTCGACATCAAGGCCTTGTCTACCGACTGGTTTTGTGAAGAGTGGTGACGAGAAAGCCCACTGGGGCCGGTAGTTGGTTTTGTTCTTAATCCGGGCACATAAAAAAAGAAGTTCGAAATGCGAGCGGTCCCTTCACATAGTCGTAAACGCTGAAGGACCCAGCGTTAGATAAGAGGCATAATGCCGATGACAGGAGGACATAAAGAGGAACGATATCATCTCAAATTTCCTACGAGTGCTAGATTACTATTCCGAAATTCTAATCCTCGCCACCCACAGATCCGGCGCATTTGATGAGGCTTTTCATTTGTGAATCCACCCCAGCTTGTTTTACCCATCCCTGAGTCTGAAGAAGAGCGTGCTGAGATTCGAAACAAACTTCGGTCGAATGCACGAGCACAACAAAGACTGCGAAAAGAGACAGGATCTGTCTATGCTCAAGTGGAGGTGGAGGAAGAGAGCATCCGGAAGACCACAAGTGGAACTGACGCCAGATCCGCAATGCATTCCAGCCGGCAATGGCACTCACAGACCGTGAAGCTCGCGAAGGGAACAAGTTGCCTTTCACCACCATCAAGCACTTTGAGATCATCGCTAACACTTCTGTCGATTTTGCGAAGTACATGGAAATGGTCCAAGGGGATTGGGGGGGGGGGACCAACAAGATCACGCAGCTTGAAAAGACTCGAATAGGCCACAGCCCAAAGACAAAGAGGGAGTTGAAGGCGGCAAGTGACTCTAAATCTTCCGGTTTGGATGTCTCTAGGTCAAGGAGCTTTTCCAGTGATAGTAGTGACTCGGACGAGGTGAACAAAAGCCGCAGGAAGTCGAAGAAAAAAACGAAGGACAAGGCCAAGAACAAGAACAAGAACAAAAAGTCGACAAGGGCAGCAAGATGTGCAAGAATTCCAAGAGGAAGAGCCGTAAGAGCGAAGAGTCTGAAAGTGAAGGTGAACATTGAATGATGGAAATATGGTCAACTACCATGTAGCCAGCCAAGTGCACAGGCACTCAGCTTCTCAACATTGAAGGAAGCCGAACCAAAAGCTGTAATACAGCATGATACATGTAAGGATGAATAGACTGAGGAATTGATGGACTCAATTTATGATTCCAATGAAATCGGGCACTTGCATTTGCAAAGCGTACACTAATACGTGGCAGGGAGTGGAAAACATATTACCATCACCACAACTACGCCAACAGTCATGAGCACCTGCATGGCACGTAAGTATGTAGTATATATATATATGGAGTCCAAATATGAGAATACGAAACTAGTCCGGAGTTGCCTGGGTGGAGACTGAACTCTGTGCGTTCAACCTTGGAATTGTGGAGACCGGACTATAATACGTGTTGGCCCAGAACCTACTATGCGAACAGTGGCCAAGGCAAACCAAGTTCGCTCCCCCTTTTCTCGCAGTGCACATCCACAAAGCCTGAGCCTGTGAGCCTGACCGCCAGCCCACTCCGATGGCGGGGACTGCCCTCACCGTGCGGGCCGTCTGGTGTTTCCAGAGCCGCCAAGACGGTCAAGCAGTGTCTCCCCCCCTTTCCCCTTGCATTATCTTTTCTTGGGTCCGCGATTGCAGACAGACCGGTGCCTTTGGTATCGCAGTCTAGCCGAGGCCGACTGTATGTGATGTAGTCTACTCTAAGGCAAATAGCATCCTGGCGTTGTGGCGTCGTGGCTTTGGTGTGGCATGATGTCTTGGTCGAGGAGTTGTGGTGAACCAACCATAACAAGCGTTTCGTATTGAAAGGTGCACACTCATTCGGCATTCCAGGCTTATTGGGCCAGGGGCTACCTACTTATGGCATGTATGGCTGAGGTGGAAGGGTCCCCAAGTTGGGGGGGGGGGGCCGCTGCGGGATACGCACGCAACGCAACGCGGGGTTGTTCGACATGTCATCACCCGACTTCGACCTCCCCTTCCCGTTCCTCGACCTTTTGGCCCAACCCCCTGCCTCCCTCCTCCCTATCGCACTCACTTCCCTAGCTTGCTTCATCTCGTGGCCTAAGAGGACATAGTCTTGTCACCATCCGACACGGGCCGATAGCTTTCGTGCGAGACGATACGCCTGGTCGGTCGGGAATCCGTCCTAAGTTACAATCACTCACCGGTACACTGCAGTCCACTCCAGTCCAGTCCCCATAGGCGGCAACCAACATTGAAGCATCACACTTGACGTTCCATGATACAACCCGCTGATCCCGTCATACATCGTCGTTTGGTGACGTTGTGAGTCCCTGGTGCCTCCTCTCAACTGGCCTTGCAAGCACATGTGCGCCCCCTGCCTCCCTTTCCACGATGCGACCGTTCCCAGGGGATGGTCCGCCGCCGCGCCGGAGCCCGCGAGGGGCTGATAGCGAGCCTCCGACTGCATTCCACCACCCCGCCGCTAGTCACCAGCAGCAGATAACCTCCTACTTCATCGGCGGCGAGGATGCCGTCGACGCCGCCCTGCAGCAGTCTCTCGCGAGCTTCACAGCCGCCGCCCGCGATCACCGCAAGGCGGGCCCGGCCGACCCGGACCCCAGCGGCGGCAGCATCCATGCAAAGCACTCCACCCAGAGTGACCGTGAATCCATCTCGGCGTCCGACACTGCAGATGCTGACGATATTTCCCTCATGTCTGACACTGCTCCGGGCAGGCTGAACCCGCCGGGCGCGGCGAGCAACCTCTCGCAGCCGATAACCCCCCTGATGCTAGCCACGCCCGGATCGCCCTCGGCCATCAGCGACACGATGAGTGCCTCGTTTTCAGAGGAGATAGCAAGCCAGGCTCTCAGCATGAGCCAGGACCTCGAGCCCCTGGCCGCCTCGGACATGATGGACAGCGGCAGTGCTCCCCAGCTTGTCATGCCCTCGATCAAAATGCCGAGCCGGCGACCGTTTACCGACCAAGGCAGGCGTATGGGAAGGCTTAAGGTCCTTGTGGCTGGAGACTCTGGTATGTGCAGCGGCGTGATACACGGACGCCCAAGTGCAAGACCGCTTGCTGACATTCCCTTGCCAAACAGGCGTCGGCAAGACATCGCTCATCAAGGCCCTGGTTCAGTCCTGCCAACACATTGTCCACGTCGATCCCATAGCCCCCCAGTCAACAGGTCTGCTTGGCCAAAACCTCAGTCCCCGACGTGGGAGGTCCAAAAGTTCTGGCAACAATACGCGGACAACCGAAATATCAGAGATATTCGCGAGCACAAAGCCATACCCGGAATGGTGGTCGGATCTGGACGATTTCCAACTTCTTAAACGCCGGAAGAGTGTCGATGATACCATCTTAGACAGGAACATTTGCTTTATTGATACCCCAGGTTATAGTGATGGTGCTTCTGTGAGTAGGAAGCTCCACATTGGCGTGCGGAGATGGAAAGAGAGAGGCAATGGGCGTGCTGACCGAGAACAGAGCATGGAGACCATTACTCCCGTAATCCGTTATGTTGAGTCGCACTTCGAGAAAGTGCGGTCAAATGCGTCGCCCGACGCTGAAATGTTAAACATGCTTGGTGGCGACGGAGGCAGCCAAGTCGATGTGGTTTTCTACCTCGTCCACAAGAGCAAGTTGTACCCTCAAGGTCCCAGAAACGGTAGTGGCTAACACTGTCACGTAGAGCTTAAGCCGGCCGACGTTAAATACTTACAAATGTTGGCATCACTGACGAACGTTATCCCGCTGGTTGCCAAGGCAGACAACATGAAACCCGAAGAGGTTACGCAAAGCAAGGCTCAGATCAGGAGCGAGCTTCTAGAGGCAGGAGTCCGACCCTTCTCGTTCACCGTGTCCTCGGCAGGAAGCTCAGGTGATATCGAGCCGAGCTACCCGTACGCCGTCTCGAGCACGCCTGGATCAGACCATGACGTTATGGATGCGAGTCTGTTAATGAGCCCCGACTATGTGCAACCCCTCATGCAATCGGAGCTCGCGACTATGGTGGATCATGTGTTTTGCGAGAACGGAGCATCCTGGCTGAGGCACGCTGCGGCCAAGAAGTTCATCCAGTGGAAGAACGCGGACAACTCATCGAGGCCTAGAGCCCTCTACAAACCAATGGGACGTCTAGCCAGCCCTCCTATGCCATTGGTAGCTACCGCACCGTTTGCCTCTCCGGTGGGAGCAACGTCGCCGTACTCGCTTGCTCGGATCGCCGACCACACGCAAAGAGAAGAGAGGCTGGCCCAGATTCGCCTTGCAAACTGGGCCTCGGAGCTACAGAGGAGCCTGGCAAACGAGCGGGCTCGTTATGACGCTCTTGCGCGCGGAGAAAGGGCAATCTGGCTGACTGAGAAGCTTCATGAATGCGTGCAAGACGGCGAGCTGGTGCCCTACAGGGATCGGGACTGGGATCGCAACAACTCCCAGCCAGGCGACAAGACGAGACGGAGATCTGCGCGCGGCCGATGCCACAGCACGTCGACCACGCAGAGCCAGGACCCGCTTGGGCTGCTCCGAGTGGCGGCGAGGATGAAGGCCAACGGATGGATTGCACTCGAAGTGATCGGCGGCGTGGGGATCCTTGGAGGTGCAGCAGTGTGGCTGTCGGGGCAGGAGTGGCCTGCGGTTGGCTGGGCCGTCGACCAGTGGTCCGCCTTCTGGGGTGGTGATAGGTGATTTTGAGGCGGCTGAATGAACAACGGCCATGTTCAAGGCCATGGAAATGAATGTAGACTAATTAGTCGCCCAGGTAGGTGGCCCAGGTCCAGCAGGCCGTCTCATTATGGAGGCAATGGGCAGACTCTCTCCACTGCCGCGTGTCTGACATGAATACGAAATAGCAGCTTTAATCAAAACCAGAAGCAGGCTGCTCTGGAATACTAGTCAGCAATACTGAGAAGGAAGAACGTTGGGTCGGTCCGGAAGGTGACATTAAGGGCGAAGAATCTATATAAATTGGGCCCCAGTCGACGGGGCAAGCCTGGCAACGGGACACATCACTAATTCCATTTTCCCTCCTTGCTAAATTTCTATTCTATCAAGCACATCTACATGAAATTTTCGATATACCAAATCAAGTCGGATTTCGTCGGCGCAACTCACTGCCCCTCCCTGCCTTGGTCAGAGCAGCTGCATCAGACCTGGGAGCGGTTCATGGTCTAATCTCCCCGACTTGCTCCCGGTTCAATGCGATATTGAGACCACGAGTTCGTTGAAATCACCTACCTATAAATTTCCATCACGTTGACAAATTCTTGGCCGTCCTTCTGTTTCTCACCCCTATAAGTCTCTGGATGAGGCTGCTAGGTGTTTCACAATAGGAATTCTCGATCTGCTTGGCCTCTTTCAACCTTTTTACATCGCTTTTACAGCAAGCAATTTATGAAGCCATTACCATATTGGTGTGGTATTCAATGTTGCCTATCCGTCACATACGGCATCATTCCGCTGATGGACTCGCGGCCAATGTGCATACATTGCCTGAACCTTGTGGTATCTTGCGGCCATCCGGACTGAATAACTTCATAAGGCAGTGAGTTGACATTGGTGTTTGCTAGCCTGCAACTGAATGGTGCGTTGAGGCACATGTGGTAAGGCTTTCTCCTTTCATAGTTTCTAATCTTGGGAAAATTACAATCCCTCGCCTTGGTATTTAAGTGTAAAGACTGTAGTGGGGATAGCTGCAATTGATGCATGCTGATATTTATCAGCTCGATAAGATGAATGGCCGCAAATTGAAAGTGAATGCATGTTAGAGACTGGACCAGTGACTGCCCATGCAGATGGACCCCTGTAGCCGTGCGCAGCCCCACCGCCTACACTAATCATATGCACTTGGAGTAACTAATGGGAATGCTGCCTTGGTAAGTTAATCCAGGTACTGTACCCACTCGTCTCACCTCCCACCTCCCCCAAAGGTCCAACTTCAGCGACCAGCCACTCAGCCTAGACGGGACATCGTCAGACGTGAATGACTTCGCGTGGTCGCTCAGACACCACATTCTCCACGAGCATCTCGACTTGACGCCATCATGGCAGCTGAAAACCAATGGGGCGTGACCCCGCCCATCTCGACCTTGCTGCCAACGGAGGCTGAGAAGCGCGCAAACGACTCCCTGTTTGCAGAGCTCAAGGCGCAGAACACGTACGAGCATGCGACCGAGACGCAGAAGAGGTAGGCACAGGCCAGCCATGGCGCACATGTCAGACACACGCAGGCACTCTCTCTAACACCCCATCTCTGCCGCAGGGAGGTGGTCCTCAAGTCGATCCAGTCCATTGCCGACGTCTTCGTCCAACGCGTCGCCCAGGAGCGACACTCGGAGAACGCAGCCATCGTCAAGTCTGCCCGAGGCCGCGTCTTCACCTACGGAAGTTATCGCCTGGGGGTCTTCGGCCCGGGTTCCGATATCGATACCCTCGTCGTCGCACCCAAATACGTCACCCGCGAGGACTTCTTCAAGCATTTCCCGGGCCTGCTCAACGAGATGGCCCCCGCCGGCGCCATCGAGGACCTGACCGCCGTCACCGATGCTTTCGTGCCCATCATCAAGTTTGAGTATTCAGGCATCAGCATAGATCTAATCTTCTCAAGAATCGCTACAGTCACCGAGATACCGCCCCTCTCCACGCCCTGGGACTTGCTGGACAACAACCTGCTGCGCGGCCTCGACGACGCCGAACTGCGGTCCCTCAACGGCACACGGGTCACGGACGACATCCTGAAGCTGGTCCCCGAGAAGACCTCCTTCCGGCTCGCGCTTCGGGCGATCAAGCTGTGGGCACAGAAGCGCGCCATCTACGCCAACATCATGGGTTTCCCTGGAGGTGTGGCATGGGCCATGCTGGTGGCCAGGGTCTGTCAGCTGTACCCCAAGGCAAACGGCGCTGTCCTGGTCAACAAATTCTTCCACATCATGCAGCGCTGGCCGTGGCCTCAACCTGTTTTGCTGAAAAAGGTTGAGGAGGGCCCCCTCCAGGTTCGAGTGTGGAATCCCCAGGTATGGACCGGACCAATCACCAGATCCTTGACAAACCCAAACGTTGAGCCTCATGCGATCAAATGTCTGACTTACTGGGACAGGTATACAAGGGCGACTCGTACCATCTCATGCCCATCATCACCCCGGCCTACCCGTCCATGTGCTCGACCTTCAACATCACACACTCGAGCAAGACCATAATACAGAAGGAGCTGGAAGACTTCGCCCAAGTGGTGGATCAGATCATGGTTGGCAAGCTTCCGTGGAAGTCCCTCTTTGTCAAACACACTTTCTTCACTCAGGATTACAAGTATTACATCATGGTCAACGCAGCAAGCACGACCAAGGAGAACAGCAAGATTTGGGGTGGTTTCGTCGAGTCCAAGATCCGTCTCCTCGTCCAAAACCTCGAGCGGCATGCCTCTGTCGAGCTCGCGCGTCCCTTCAACAAGGGTTACGAGCGGAAACACAGGACCGTTCATGGCATGAATGAGTGGAATGCCATTCTGGACGGAAGTTTTGATTACCTTGTGAAGAACGGTGATGACGCTGACGACAAGGCCAAGACAGAGTCAGGCAATGGTGCGCTAAAAGGCGAGTCGCCGTCAGCGACTGATGTCAACAAAGAAGAAGGCGGAGACGGTGTCGGAGTCAAGGACGGCGATGTCGAAGCAGAAAAAGATGATCAGGATGGCCCCAAAGATGTTTTCACCTCGACACACTACATCGGCATCAAGCTGCGTGAAGGTGAGTCATAAGCCCCAGCCCAGAGTTGCGACTACAGTCTCGGTGACATAGCGCTTGGCGGCCCTCTCTTCCTCGAAACGTGTATGTGTCTTAACACCAGGCGGATTGACAAAACAGGTGCCAAACAACTCGACCTCTCCTTCGAAGTCAATGACTTCAAGGGCATCCTTTACAACTGGGACAAGTGGGAAAGCGACCTCCAGCACTGCTGTGGCATCAGCGTACAGCACGTCAAAAAGTACGTCCGGCCGGCCCGAGACAAGGAGTCGACCCGCTTCTCGTGTGAGCTGACTGATAATTGATGTAGCTGCAACCTCCCCGACGACGTTTTCGAGCCCGGCGAGTTCAAGCCCGCAAAACCTAAGAAGAAGTCGGCGCAGGTCCCAAACGGAGTCAAACGAAAGGCGCCCACTCAAGTATGTTGCGATGCCGGGGTGGCCCGTACCCACAAAAGGCTGGGTTGATGGGCGCTGAATGCCTTGTCCCTTGCGCTTTCGATCATCGCTGTTCACCAGCTAACCGGTCACCAGGAAGCAATAGATTCGGCCAAGCGACAGCAGACTTCGACTGTCAGCGCTGGTTGAGCTGTGAATCCCTAACCTACTCGACACCCTTTGTTGCACTGATCTTTCTCATGCAGGAAAGGCTTCAAAGAAAGCAAAAGAAAAACACGCTGACTTTCTGTCAGCGGCTCGCCGGCCTGTGCACCCCCCCGTTGGCTGCAATCTGGTGCCTTGCCGCCACATCTACCAATCACCAAATCGCTCTAAAATCTGCAGAGGAGCTGCGCTCTGAAACGAGATTCAACCCATTCGGGAGATTCTGCGTTGGCAACGTGCCCTGCCACCTTTGAGTCATCTCGCCAGCTTACTTGGAATAGACGTAAGAGTCATCTCAGGAGAGGCAAACGTGAGGTGGAGTTGCGGGGGCCACGCCAGGAAAGAGAAACGTGCTCCTTCGGCGCACGATCTGCTTTGCTGGCTATGTATGATATAGACTAAATGGAACAGCGCAATAAAGCTACATTTCAGAGGCACACGTGCCTCGTTTATACCTCTATTCCTTCCCCGAAGTTCTCCATGTGCCTGTCCCGGGCGGGGCTTCCGACCTGGACGTCAGAATCTAGGATGCGCAGACTGTGGAAGACATGCTATGATAATGCTCAAAATGAAATGTGCCTGCCGTTCGCCTAGCTGCTAATCCCTAAAACGCCGAAGCAGATATGGTCGTTCTTAAAAACACCCAACCTGCATGAAAAGGGGGCGTGTGCGCCACCCGTGTGTATCCAGGGTCGCCGTGCCTGAAAGCCCACCTAGTCGTCTTTTTCATCCCCAGATGATCTCAGCTTCCCACACCGCTCCGTCACGAAGCCTCGGCGGGCGCCTTCGCGGGAACCTCCGCGGGCACCTCCGTAACGAGATTGCTGGGCTGCTTCGTATACACCTCGTCCGGCTCCTTCGTGGACACCTCGGCTGGCACCACTGTGTGAACCTCGGTTGGCGCCTCCGGGGGGGTGTCGGTGGGCTGCCCCGTAAAACCCTCGTCCGGCTCCTTGGTGGCAACCTCGGCTGGGACCACTGCATGAGACTCGGTGGGCTGCTTCGTATAGACCTCCTCGCCGGGCTCGTTGGTGGCAACCTCGGTGGGCACCTCCGTGCGAACTTCGGTGAGCGCCTCCGAAGGAGCCTCGGTGTCCTCTTTCATAGGAACATCGACGTGGTCCTTCGTAGGAGTTTCAGTGGGGCCCTCGGTGTAAACGTCGTTGGACACCTCTGTGTCAACGCCGCTGAGCCCATCTTTAAGAACGTCGTGGGGTACCTCCGTAAGGACCTCGATCGGCTCTTTTGTGGCAACTTCAATAGGCTCCTCTGGAGGGGCCTCAGTGGGTATTTCCATAGGAACTTCGGGGAGCTCCTTCGTCGGAGCCTCCGTGGACGACACCTCAATTCGGACCTCGTTTGCTTGCTCCGTAGGAACCACAGTAGGTATCTCATTAGGAACCTCAGGGAGCTCCTTCGTCGGAGCCTCCGTGGACGGCACCTCACTTCGGACCTCGCTTGGTTGGTTTGTAGGGACCTCAGGGGGTATTTCCGTATAAACCTCGTTGGATACCTTTACAGGAACTTCCAAGGGCACCTCCCTAGGGACCTCGGGGAGCTCCTTCGTGTGAACCTCCGAGGGCACCTTTGTGAGGACCTCGGGGGCCTCCTTCACAGGAACCTCGGGAGGCACGTCAGGTGGGCCCTTGCTGGCCTCCTTCGTGTGAGCCTCGCTGGGGACCTCGGCAGGAACCTCGGTAGGCACCGATATCAGCGCCCTGAGGGCGGCGTCAAGGTCCGGCACCTCACTGGCGGTGCGGGCGACGCTCACCCAGCGCACGACGCCCCTCCGGTCCATGGCGAAGGCGCCCGACGTCTGCCAGCGGGTGCCGCTCTCGGTGGTCCTGTTCCATATCCCCTCGGTCTTGCCCAGCTGCACGGCGCTGTAGATGGAGAAGGGCCCAATGGCGTGCCAGTAGGACGAGAGGCCCAGCCCCCAGGCCGCATAGGCGTCGCGGTCCTCGTCCACCACGACGTCCGTCTCCCACGCGCCGCCGACGTGCTCGACCCAGTCGGTGGTGGCGGCCTCGGTGCTGTGGGAGACGGCTATGCAGTGGATCTGGGGGTGGTGCTTCACGGAGAAGGCGGTCAGGTTGCGGAAGGTCTTTTCGGCGACTGTGGTTGGGGGGAGGAGGTGTGAGTGTCAGTAGGGTCAGGTCTGGCCCGGGGGTGTATGTGGGCTGATATATGGGCGGGTGGAGTGGACATGTATATCTCTGGGTTGATGTAGCTTACATGGACAGCCGCAGTGCCGCAGGAAGACAACTATTGTTGGCTTGTCTGGGAGCTTCACCTTCTCGTGTGACGGCGCCGGCTCGCCGACCTTTGGGGCCGGCGCGACCTGTTTTGGCGGTGGGGACTTGAAGGACTGGAGCTCTTTTGTGAACAGCTGCGTCAGCGTGGGCGGTGCCATCTTCGGGTGATTGGCGTGCGCCAAGGAATTTGATGCTTAGTTCTGTAGCGTAATGCTAGGTGTCTAACCGGGTGTTGTAGTGGGAAATAATTAGAAGATTACCAGGTTACGTTGTAAGCGAAGTGCGAAGTCACGTACGTACGCTGGAAAAGGGGCATCCCACCCCCACATTTCCCATCTGATAAGATGGAGCTACCCTGGTCTGCCCATGTGCGTCATCCCGTTCCGCTGGCTGGGCGGCGGGAAGAGGGTTGCACAATTCCTTGTGAAGGGCTGCATAACGGGCCAGGGTCTGGGCTGTACAACTCAGACTTTGTCACGACCCTCAGGCGAGGAGAGACCGACGACGACTTCATGCCGTGCATGAAAATCGGCGTTTGGTGTCCACGATGCATGAGATAATCACCTTGCAGCTCGGCCAGCAGAGCAACTACCTGGCCACCCATTTCTGGAACGCCCAGGTTTGGAAACATCCGCCAGTGAACATTGCTCCCGCTCAGAGTTGCTAACTATTTCTCAGGAATCATATTTCACGTACGGGGAGAATGAAGAGTCCGCCGTGGACCATGACGTGCACTGGCGGCCGGGGCTGGGCGCGGACGGCACCGAGACATTCATGCCGCGGACCGTCATCTATGACTTGAAGGGTGGCTTCGGCTCGCTCAAGAGGATCAACGCCCTCTACGACATCCAGGATGACGACCCGGCGCAGTCGTCGTCGCTATGGACCGGCCAGCCCGTGGTGCAGAAGGCCGAGCCGATCGAGCCAAGCGCGTACCAGCAGTCTCTGGACGCGGGCCTGGAGCCGCCGCAGCTCACGACCGAGTCGGTCCGGTACTGGTCCGACTTCAACCGCGTCTTCTACCACCCGCGGAGCATAGTCCAGCTGAACGAATACGACCTGAACTCCAGCGTCGCCCCTTTCGAGAGGTGGGACTCGGGCGAGGAGCTGTTTGCGAACCTGGACAAGGAGCACGACCTCGTGGACAGGGACCTGCGGCCCTTCGCCGAGGAGGCGGATCACATGCAGGGGATCCAGATCATGACGACCCTGGACGACGCCTGGGGCGGTTTCGCGTCGCGTTATGTTGAGAAGCTGCGGGATGAGTACGGAAAGACCACGGTCTGGGTCTGGGGCCTGCAGGAGGGCTTCCAGGGTGTGAGCAGGGCAAGTTGGGCTATTCATGCCACCCGGTTCTCAACCGCAAAGCCCCTTACTGACTGTACACATGCTTAGGACAAACGACTTCTCCGCCTAGTCAACAAGGCGAAGTCTCTCACAGAAATTTACAAGCAGGCCTCGCTCGTCATCCCCATCTCGATCCCGTCCTCGCTTTCACCGCGGCTCCGCAACGTCCTCTCACTGGACACATCTTCATCATGGCACACATCCGCACTCCTGTCCGCAGCCATAGAGTCCGCCACACTCCCTTGTCGCCTCAAGGACAACCTGAACAGGGACTCGCTCGGCAACATGACCGACCTGCTCAACTTACATGGCAAGCAGACGATCGCCAGCCTGCAGATGAGCTTCTCCGCCGCGGGCGAGACGCCGCGCAGTGAGGACGTGGGCGATGAGCCCACTGACGGGCTGCGCCTCGACCTGGACCTCCGCTCGGCGGATGATCTGGGAGATGGCCGGAAACAGCAGAACGGGTACCACCGGTCGCCCAAGATCTTCAGCCAGGTGCTGGCGAGCCGAGGAAACCGCGCGGGGGATGAAGAGGGCCAGGGAGATGGCGAGGAGGAGGAAGACGACAGGATACGTCGCAGAGGGCAGCGTGAAGCTATCAGCAGAAAGTACGTGCCGGCCCCCCCCCACCAAATTCCTGCCCTCCACAACGGTACAGGGGTGGGTTGCAAACTAACCACACACAAAACGAAGATACCGGTCGACGCTGAGCTACCCAATCCCGTCCAGCTTCCCACACATCTTCCGAGACGGCAAGGGCGAGGAGCTCCAGGGCAACGCGGCGGTGATGACGTCGCTGTCGACTGACGCGGCGCTGTCCGGCCGGCTGAAGGGGCTCCGGTCGACGGTGACGCGGCTGATCGGGATCCAGGACCGGGAGGCGCTGAGCAACGAGCTCGCCGAGATGGCCGACGAGTACCACGAGGGGTGGTCGAGCGGGAGCGACAGCGGTGAAGATGACTGATGATGATGATGCTGCTGCCGCGGAGGCTTTGTTCCGGTAGGGATGGCTGATGCTATTTGGGGGCCGGATGTGAACTCTTTTGCTCTCTGTCGGCGGCACATCAGCGGTCAGGAGAACCGTAACCTCAGATCTTGGCCCTCAGCATGATACGAATCACAAGGTTTAGTTTGGGGCCCTGTGGTATCTCATGCGCCTGTGGGGCAAAACTCACATCACGCCCATGGTACTAAAGGCGGGGAGCACCTGGATTACTTGCAGATGCAGTCCTCACAGATGTCGTGTTACCACACCAGTCGGGCTGTGACAAGGTCCAGCCGAATCGGGCGCACTGCAGAAAGAACCGGTTTCCCGCTTGCATATAGTACCACCGACGGGAGGACGACTATACCCAAGTGGTCAACGTCTGGCTTGGTCAGGCCTGAACAAAGTCTGATCGATACGGGTGAGATCACGAGGTAGACTCAACACCAATGAATTTTGGTACTCTTTGAGAAACGACAAAATCTGCGAGTCAACACTTGGAGGCATTGGGCTGGCTCATGTGAACGCAGAGAAAGAGGAAGTGCAGCCAGCTTATACAAGCCATGGTTTCTGGAGATTTGAACCAAACCACAAATAAAGTATCTAGGTAGCCAACTAGGAACTACAATCAGCATCCTCGATTCAACATCAGAGGGGGGAGGCATGTCTAGAACATTCCGCTAAAATCAATACCTCCTCGCGAGCTCTTCGAATGCCGCATCCACGGCGTGCCCAAGCCTCTCAACAATGACTTCGATCAACTGTGCATCAGCATTATATGCCGGCATGACCATGACATGGTCGCCCCTCTTGTTTCCAGCGCAGCCCTGGCCGTAGTAGACCATCATAGGCCCACCGTTCGACCCTCTCGCCATCGCCTTCTCGTGGACCAGCCTCGCGACCACCAGCGCCGGGTCGAACGGCTCCTTGGTATTCTTATCCCGCACGAACTCCACGCCCCAGAACAGTCCCCGTCCCCGGACATCACCAACATGCGGGTGGCCCCCGAGCCGGCGCCGCAGCACCGCGCCGAGGTAGCGGCCCTGGTCCCGCGCGTTGGCCACGAGGCCCTCCCGCGTGACGATCTCCTGCACCGCGAGCGCCGCGGCGGAGACGACGGCGTGGTTCCCAAAGGTGTGGCCGTGCGTGAAGGCGGCCCCGGCACCCTCCATGGCCCCGACGACGCGCGGGCCGGCCAGCACGGCCGAGCACGCCTGGTACCCGCCCGCGAGGCCCTTGCCGACGCACTGTATGTCCGGGACGACGTCCTCGTGCTCCCACGCGTGCAGGGTGCCGGTGCGGCCCATCCCGCACATGACCTCGTCGAGGATGAGGAGCGCGCCGTGCTGCTCGCAGACCCCCGCCAGGGCCCTGAAGTAGCCCGGCGGCGCCGGCACGCACCCGAGCGCCGCGCCCACGACCGGTTCGGCGATGAAGGCCGCAATGGTGTCGGGGACGGCGGCCTGGAAGGCCTCCTCTAGCTCGGCGGCCTTGCGCGCGACGAAGTCTGCGTCGGGCTCCCCGGGGAGCTGTTGCCGGTAGGCATTGCACGCCGGGATCCGGTGGACGTTTGGGAGAAGGATGCCTTCGAAGTTGGCTCGTCTCCCCAGGTGACCGGAGACGGACAGGGAGCCGATGGTGATTCCATGGTATGAGTCCTCTCGGGCGATGAAGGAGACGCGCCGGGGCTCCCCTCTCCACACGAAGTACTCGCAGGCTAGTTTGATGGCTGCCTCTACGGCCTCGGAGCCTGGCAGGGAGAGCGTGTCAGTTCCAAGTTTTCGAGGCCGCCAAAAGGGGTGTTACGTACCAGAAGATTGAAGATATACCTTTTCCATCTTGCCCCCGGTGCCTTGAATTAGCCGGTCTTGTAGGTCAATGGTGCTCTGGTTGTCGAAGAAAGCCCATGGAATGTATGTAAGATTGCTGGCTTCTGCGTTCATTGCCGAGAGGACTTCAGGATTCCCGTGCCCTATACACGTAACGCCTGCTCCACCGCAGGCGTCAAGAACCTGGCGCCCATCGCGAAGCTCGAGATAATGGCCTTGGCTCCTTGCAACGATCGGCAGGCCGGTGACGGGCGCCGGGATTATGGGAGCTGTTGGGGCTGCAGACTCCAACTGACTGCCTGTCGAAGTTCTAGCAAAGGCATTGTTGGCGCACGGTCCGAGCCTGGCCCTTGGGAGCCCATCCCCAGACCCGTTGGCCGTGGGTTCAGTTGGCGTTGCTCGACTCACCCCTTGGTGAAGGTCCATGACAGGGGAGTTGGCTGGCAGCATGCTGTAACAAGGGTGATATTGTGAGCGGGCAGGCGTCGAGGCAACAAGCACGAGTGGATCTTCAGGCAGTAGGAAGCCTGTTGTACGGAGAGGGGTCGAGGTTCGAGACAGTGACTACAAACGCCATCGATCCAGGTACTTATATGTCAGTACCAGAGGTACGCGCCCCCTAAGCCGCTATCGAAGTAGGCACAATAGGGACCTCACGAATCAAAGGCACTACCGCGTTGCGCATTCTTACGGCAAATGCCGAAGCAATGACAAGATCCGGAAAAAAACAACCAGGGGTTGCGGCGGTCAAACAGCACGGAGGCGACACATTGCATCCATGTAGAGCAAGAAAGGATCGCCACAGGGAGATGGACCATGGACGGGTGAAAGGTAACCTTCCAATGCCAGTAAGGCCATCGGACAGAGGACTGTGTGTAGCTGTACCAGAGACCGTGATGAAATGTGATATGGTGGTTGTAAGTTGCCGAGTCTCTGTATCCGCTCCGACGGTAGGCCGCACCCGTGTGTTCACGAAACACTACCTTGCGGGCGTCGTCCTTGCAGTCTTCCGGAGGCTTGCACACTTGCTCATCCTGGCTCATCCTGGCTGCAGCACCTGGTGCCCCTCACCAGGCGAGTTCAAGTGAATGTAACCCAGTGGCGACGCAGGCAGCCAAGTAGAGGGCCGGTGGAGTGATTGCCGCGGCCCCCACAGGCGGGCTTGCCCTCGTCCTCTCCTCGTAGCAGATGGCTACAGACCACATTCCTCGAGGAGATTTGCGTGTCTGATAGCCAAAAGCGCAGGCCATATGGCTCGATGTGGCTTGATGTGACCCTGCCATCAGGTTACCCAAGGTCGTCCTTGTCACACACGACCATGAGGGAAACAATGCGTCGGTACTCGAGCCATTGCTCCATCAGCGCTGGCCAACGGGAAGCAACAGACCTCGAGAAGCACAAGCTCCAAGGAGACAAGTTGAGGTGGCGGCGCTGGAGAGGAGCCCACAATAACAGCAGGGGGGATACAAAAGGGCAACATCGTTAGCCAGGAGGCATACTGATAGATGTGAAAGGGTGCATCTGGCTGCATCTGGCTGCATGGGCGTGCGCGAGGGGTGGACACCGGCCCGCACGAATGAGAAGTCCAGCAAGCGGCCGGCCTCTTTGGCAGCTGCTTCCGCACATCTCGCAGCGGAGATTCTGCAGCCTCAAACAGGGAGTTGGGTTGGTGGCGCCACGTATCTGCAGCATCCAGGCCCAGTCAGCATCTCTCGTAAGCTGTCCCAGAGCTGTCGCAACCCAGGCCTTGGAGTCACACCTCCTGGCCTGCATGACCGAGAACCGGGCCGGGAGACGGCGGCAGAAGTGGGCGTGCAAGCCGAAAAGTCGGGTCCGCGGGCGCGGGCAATGATTCGAGATAGAGGCCTACTTGGGCCTACCTGGCCCACAAGAGCTGCACGAGAGCTGCACACAAGAAGCCCGAGTGCACAACTTAGTACTTCGGTGTCAGCCTGCGCCTCGTGCTGCCAGCCTTGCCTTGCCTCTGGCCATAAGAAGTACGCATCCAGCCTGACAGGCAGACAGGGTGGGCTTGGGCATTCATTGGTTTGCTGTCGTGGATGATTAATCTTGCCTTGACATGTTCAGAGGCTGACTAACAAGGAAGGGGACCGAGTATGTCTTTGACGTCGATGACGCTTGGCCCCCGGGAGAAACGGCGTGGAAGGGGGTAGACTAGCCAGTCTGCCAGTCCGTGTGGTGTTGGGTGCAAGTGATAGTGATGATAATAAAGACCATGATCGACAGAGGGAGAATGTGGCAGATCCGCAGCGGACCCCAACCCTGACAAAGACTCCTCGGCCGATACCCTTACATGGCCCAGGGCAGGCGCATTGAGCGTTATGAACTAGTGAATCAGCACAGCGTCTAATTGTTAGCCTGGCTGCTGGGCCCTCACTTATAATTTAACGCGGTTGATTGCTGATGGGCGCGCGCGACACGAACCGGGGGGTTGGACAATGGAGGAGGACCCTTCCGTGTGCCTCCCTTGCAGTTTCGCATCAATGACCTCAGACCTGAAGGACCTCGAACCTCAGACCTCAAGACGACCTTCAATAGCCAGCCCGCCCTCACTCTGAATGCCTGCCTCCTCTTGCCCGGCCTCGCTTGTTGCCTCTTCCGGCACCACACTAGAGCAAAACAACCGGCACACCAGCCAGCCTCTCTTTCCTCCCTCACCTCCCGATTAACTAACCAACTTCCAACTACCTACTGCACTACCTACCACCTACCACACTCCTCCTCATCACCACCATCATCATCACCACAGTTCCACCGCTGACCATCTCCCTCCCTACCTCCCTCACTCAATCCCTCTCCCTGCCTGGTCTTGGCCATCCCGTTTTCCCACCCACTCCGAACTCGAGTCGACGCGGATGTCTCTATCAATCGGACCCCCAGGCCAATCTTGTCTCGAGCACGAGCACACAAAGCACAAGCGGCCCGCTTGATCTATTGACTTTTGTGTTTGCGCCCGCCCATTCGCATTCCATCACGCTGTGCACACGCTGCACACGCGAAAACCCACCCAGGCTTGCAGGCCACCAGCCCGCCACCGTCACCTTCTGCAGCTAGCTAGCTTGTGCTTGCGCCTGCCTCTCCGTCTCGCCGTCTCGTCCGGTGAATCGCCCAGCTTATGCAACCACTTTAAATCGCGGGCCATCCTTTTCGACCGTCACGTAGCGCGCTTGCGTCGCCGCACCGGGTCCATTCAAGACTCAGACTCCATACCCACCGGCGCCCTCCACTCCCTGCCCTCCCTGCCCCCACTCACACATCACATCCCTTGCACTTTTTCTTATTTACTTTCGCTCGCGTCTCGTCCAGCCACGTCTGAACCTCTACTGCCTCTCCTGCATGGTCGTCCTCTGCACCTCGAGTCTTCTGGCACCTGCAGCCCATCGTCATCATGCCGAGCCCTTCAAAGCGCACCCAGCGCGCAAGGCGCGACTCGACGCGCAAGGACCTGGCTTCCGACCTCCCCGACGATTCCTCTCCCTCGCGTCCTGCTAAGCGCAGAAAGAAGGTTCGTCTGCCAATCTGTCCACCTGCTTGCCTGTCTGTTCAGCGTCGACATGACAAATGTCACGTCGCGCCCCCCCTCCTCCCTCCACCCGCCCCTGCTGCACCCTTTGTTACACCATGGTTCGCCGGCCCAATCGCCTGCTAACACGCGTGCTTCTTGACTTCCAGACCGAGGACATTTCTGCTTCACCAAAGGATAACGCCGACGAGGAACACGAATCCAGTCTCGCTGCTGACTCCAGTCTTGTTGCCGATGACTCCCTTCACTATGCGAAGCCTTTCGACTTTGTCGTTGACAAGGTCGCCGAATACCTCAAGGCTCCTGCCAACGTTGTCATCCAAGCCAGCAAGGATCACTCCAACTCGCGCCTCACCGGAGAGGATGGCATCAACGCCTACGCCAAGATCGTTGGGCTTGGTTGGACTTTTTACGTGAAGAAGACCACCATCAACATCGGCCGCTCCTCGGACCCCCCCCAGCCCGTCGACCCGGATAACGACGGCGAATTCATCCACGTCGACTTGGGACCGAGTAAGATGATTTCGCGCCGTCATGCCAGCATCTTCTTCAGCACCAACTACGGTGGTTCCGGTCGGTGGGTCCTACACGTCAAGGGCAGGAACGGGGTCAGGATCAATGGCAATCCCCTGCCCGTCGACGAGGCCCATCCGCTCAGCAGTGGTGACGTACTCGAAATCGCAACAATCGAGATGATGATGGTTTTACCTGAACAAGAGCCCCTCAGGATATCCCAGCAGTACTTGGACCGCGCGGGTCTGTCTGAACGGGATCTTCCCACGAAGACTGACGAACCTCGCGCCAATCCACCAAGCTCGACCGCAGGAAGGGCTAGCTCACCCCACAGCATTTATCAGGCCCGGCAGGGGCGTGGACAGCAGGCAATCGCGCCGGCTCCGCCTGACTACAAGCGCCCCGGCACGCCGCCTTCATCCATACGGAGCAGGATCCAGACTGCGCCCAAGGCCTCGCCGCTCATCAAGGGCGCCGCAACTGGGAATATGATATTGAGCACCAACGACATGGACCTCAGCCTCGAGGAAAACAAGGGCATCAAGCCTCAATACAGCTATGCCCAGATGATCACGCAAGCGATCATGAGCACCAGGGACGAGAAGCTAAACCTCAACGGTATCTACACGTACATAATGTCGAACTATGCTTACTATCGACACCAGCAGCCTGCTGGCTGGCAGGTTAGTATCCAGCCTCGGGACTGCCAAGACCTCTGCTGACCTTATTCAGAACTCGATTCGTCACAATCTCTCGCTTAACAAGGCGTTTGAGAAGGTTGCCAGGTCCACTGATGAGCCTGGCAAGGGAATGAAGTGGCAGATCACGGCCGACTGCCGTGATGAGATGGTGAAGAACGCCTGGAAGGGTGGCCGTGGTGGCCACCGTGGCTCTTCGAACCCATCCTCGCCCAGTGGGCTGAACTACATCACCCAAGGTCCGCGAGAAATGGCAGCCAAGGAGCCCAGTCCCCTTCGCAAGCGCAAGGTCTCTCCCTCCGGATCGCCGCAACCGCGATCGGCTTTGCGTATGTCACATACGACACCCGAGCGCACCTCTCGGCGTCTCCAGTCTGATGATACTGCGGATATCATAGACGGCAGTCCCCTCCCAAGACACCGACAGTCAAGTGCTGGAGCATCGGCTGCGCTGAATGAGACCGCTCCTCGGTCACCTCTCCTAACGTCCTCATATCTCCCAGAGGACGGCTCATCCCTGGTGACCCCAGCCCCGCTCAAGATTCACCCCAGGCTCGCGCCCCCGAGCACGGCCCAGCGCCCGAGCCAACACATGCCCATGAGCTCCCCGGCTCCCTTTTGGAAGTTTGCCGAGTACGGCAGCACCCCGATCAAGCCTCTGGCGGACATCAGCCCCTCCAAGAATCCGGGACCAATCCAACAGAGCAGTAGCCCTCCACGGATTGCCAAGTCTCCTGCTGGTAGTCCCACCCAAAACGGCCGCTCAGCAACTCACGAACCAATCAAATCCGAAGAGCCGGAGGACGAGGAAGAGGGCATCGATTTGACCAAGTAAGTGCGCCCGCCCCCAGTTCTCGGGGACGAAACCGCTAATCAATCAACCAGGGGATTTCAGAGCATTAGCTCTTACCACGAGTCGCTGAATGCCTCCATGTCTAAGGGCAATTCATTTGCTTCCACTAACGGAAGCAAGGCGTAGGCGCCGTTCAATGTCGATCATGATGTCTTCGATCGATTTCCGCAGGCACTGATCTTTGCGACGATTTCCGGCAGCATTTTCGACCCACTTTTTTTGGACCAGGCCCAAGTTTCTCATAATTGAAAGAGCTTAAATCTGCGACCAGTGAAGACCACGCGCGCCTTGTGGCGGGTATGTCCGGCAAATACAGACGCAGCCCAACACACCCCACAAGATCCTAAAGCGTGGCAGGGAGAGCCTTGTTTCGGGGGGAGCCCAGATCACAGAGGGTGCAAATTACAGTTTGGAATTGAAGAACCTGCAACTTAGCCAGGCAAGCACACCTAAACAGTCGACCGAACCGCAGTTTCGTGGACAGGACGCAGGGCATGTTTACTTCGCCTTAGCCCAGCTCTGAATCACCGGACTCCCTCGGCAAGAGTCGCCAGATTTGGCCCATCCCCTTTACCTGGACCGTAAATCCCACCTCGCGGAGCTCAAGTCCCAGTGTACTAATTAATATCAACCATTTTCTTGCTTTGAATTTGGTCAAGTTCATTTTGGCTACCGGAGCCATTTTTCTCAACCAAAATGAGTCAAAGCGGTCTTTTGCCATATGCAATCGCTGTGGCCTTGCGACCGGGACAGTTACGATTTTATGATCTGGTTTTTCCACTCTTTCTGGGGGGCGAGTTGCGGAATACTCACCTCCAGGTGTGTACGATAACGATGTATGCTTTACGCTTTACGCATTATGCTCAGTCGGGATAGAGAGGAGGTTGGGCAGGCCGTGGCTCAGACATCCAGGTGTCAGGCCACCTGAGCGATGGGTTGAACGAGATCGATCGCATGCACTACTTACAAAATTCTACGGTTTCATGAATTTAAGCAATGTGCCACGCTGCATCTCGTTGATTTTTGAACCCAAATTCTTGGAGTGAAGATGTCTATTCTCTCCCTTGCGTCCCTACGCCGGCTTTGGTCTACTGCTTGCTATGTGTAGTGAGCTTCGTACACTATCCAACACAATGATGGGAAGAAACATGGACTCCCGTTGCCCGCGTCCGCGCTGGGAGAAAGGAAAAAGACTGCTGAGCCCGCCGCCACCGCCCACTTTTTTGCCCGTTGTTTGATTTTGTACACGTGTTTTGATACATTTTGACTTTGTGTGCAGACGGGTGAGGTCTGGGAAGAGAAAACGCCGCCCCATGTATTGAGTACTCACGGTTGCTGTGGGAACGTGAAAATGGAAGGGAGATAACCATGCCGACAGAAACACGCGCCCGTCGCTCCTGGACCCCAAACCCTCTCCCCCACTATTTTTCCCTTCCTGATCGGGTGTTTATTTCTTCGTTGCAACCGCCTCCTCATCTAGTCCAGCACATGCTCCCTTCCAGATGGCCACCCAGTGTTCGTGTGTCTTCATGTCGGCCGAGCAGGCTCAGCCTAGATGGTATGAGCGCTGCCGCCTCGTGTTGCGGACCATGGTCAGGCCGCCGCCGCGGTCGCCGCGGCCAGCCTTCCACCGTCGGCTTTCTAAGCCGAAGTGGGGGGGACTTGGGAACCGCCGCGGCGGCTCTTGGGGTTCTTGCTCCGGCCGGCTGTCTTCTTGCCGCCGGAAGACTTGGACTTCTTGTCCGCGCCGCCCTCGATGAACTTGATGAGCTCGTCGATGTTGCGGGCGTCCAGGGAGGTCTTGCCCTGGACCTCGTGGTCTGCCACGCCGGGGGCGGCAGATGAGGCGGCCCCTCCCGCCACGCCGGAGCGGACGCCCGAGGACAGGTTGCGCGGCGTGAAGCGGATCCCCGCGCGGAGGCGGCGCGCCTGGACGTCCTTCTCGTGCTTGGCAATGGACACGGCGTTCTGCGTCAGCTGCTCCAGCCAGCTCTCTGCCTCCTTGGTGTTCTTGTCCTCCGGCCCCAGCTCCTGCAGGAAGATGTTGTAGCTCTCGCGCATGCGGTTGACGGCGCCCTTGGAGTCCTGGTCCAGCGCCAGGGCCTGCGCCAGCTGGAACAGGAGGGTGGCACTGTTGATGGACTGCTTGCCGAAAACCTTGTCGCAGATGCGCAGCGACTCCTCGAACCAGCGCCGTGACTCGTGGTACGCCTTGAGGTGCTGCAGCATCACGGCTGCGTTGTTAATGGTCGTGATGGTGTCAGGGTGATCCGGCCCGTAGATGATCTTCCAGAGCTTGAGGGCGTGCTTGGCGTACTCCAGCGCGCTGCGGCTGTCGCCCAGCTGGTGCAGGAAAAGGCTGAGGTTGAGGTAGTCGAGGAGTGTCTCCTGCGCGTCAATACCGACCGTCCTCTCCGCAACCATAATGGCCTTGCGGGCAAGCTCGACAGCGGCCTCCTTCTCATCCAACTGGAAGTACAGCATAGAGAGCTGGTGGTAGACGCGCGCTACCTCTGGGTGCAATATTCCGTGGATCTGCTCATGCAGCGACAATGACTCCAGAAGGAGCTCTTGGCCCAGTTTCCTCTGGTTCTGCGCTATGGAGATTCTTCCGGCCTCCAGGGCCTCCTCGGCCAGAGAGCTGCGTGGTGAGGAATCCTTGATAATGGGCACAACGTTGACGATGTCGTCAGCTGTGAATGTGTGGGGCACCGTGGTCGAGGAAGCAATAGATGCTGGCGAGCCCTCACGGGCCTTCTTCTTCTTCTTCTTGCTCTCGCCGTTGCCGTTCACAGCGGGGGCCTCGGCAGCAACAGGCTCGGGCGCCGAACCCGGTGTGAAGGCGTACTCCTTGGACTGCACCTGAAGACCGAGCTTCAAGCAAACCTCACGCAGCACCTGGACGTGGCTGAGCTGGGAGTGCCACTCTGGGTCCAGCTGGAATCTGAACCGTTGAGATGTCTCCAGCTCGACAGCCTTCCTCAGGCTCTCAGGGGTGACAGTCTCGAATGAGAGGTCTGCATCACTGTAGAGAGATCGCAAAGACGGGTCGATATCGGCGGATGGCTTGGCATTAAGCCCAACTCCAAGGAAGCAGTTGAGCAGATGCGCAATGCAGGTGGACGTTAGGGGCAGTGGCAGATATCTGAGGTATTTTGCCGCGACGTGCTTGAAAGACCTCACAATCATGTCTCGGACGCAAACGTCCCGCAGACACTGCAGCCTTGATCCCTCGCTCAGAGACGCGATCTTGCCGAGGTATCGCATGTTGATACCGCGCTTGTGAAGCAGGTTCCTCAGCGAGGTGCCGTCCATTGGGAAGCTGATGTCCGATTCCCTGAGGTCATTCAGCAGTTCGGGGATGGCCGTGTCCCGAAGATAAGCACAGGCTGATCGCACGTCTTGCTCGTCGGCAGCCAGCTCTTCCTTCTCGGCATCGGTTTGGGGCTCCTGCCCACTGAAGACATCAGGGTTGAGAGCGAACTTGAAGTTGTTGACGTCAATCCGGTCATCCTGGTCCTGGCTTGGCGTGGTCTCCTCGGTCTTGTCAGCCTTCTCCACTGTCTTGTCCTCAGTCTTCTCATCGTTCTTGTCCTCGGAGCCTTCGGTCGCTGGCTTGTCTCCAGCAGACTCCTCCAACACCTTGGCATCCTTCTTGGCATCGGCACGCTTGGCGATCTCAGCATTTACCCACTCACGCATCTTGTGCCTGTGGACAAGCTCGACGAGCTCTCCCCGCAGGACGGTCATACGGTGTGGGTACGGGTTGGTCTCCTCCTCAGCAGCGGTCTCCTCCAGCCATGCAATGTCCAATGGGGTGATGCGGTAGAGGTCCAGCACGTACTTCCGGCCGTCGGTTCCCAGGAGTCCCTTTGTCTCAACACTGGCCTCCAGGTCAAATCGCTTACCGTCCTTATCCCAGACAGCGTGCTTCTTGACCTTCATGGCCTGAGAAAGCTTCTCGAAGACAGAGGTGAACTTCTCGTTTGCAGCCACAACATCCTTTCCATCTACAGCACCGTAGTCAATCTGGTTCTCACCAGGATCCCGCTGCTTGAAGATACCTGGGACAATACTTTGTCCGACAATTCGCTTGCCAAGGTAGTCAACGACCACGGTCCCAGGGGTGTAGAGGCCCTCAATATCCAGCTGGTTCACAACCTTGACACCGGCAACGTCCTTGCCCGTTGCGACACGCGCCGCCTCGTCGCCGCCCTCCGAGGTGAAAGTGCCAACTCCGTCTGCGCCAAATGAGAAGAAGACGTTGTTGTATACATAAATCTGAGCATCGCGTGCCTCAGTGGGGTTCAGAGGCGCCACCTCGCCGCGAGCTACCTGGACAGCTCCTCTCGCTGCGGCATCGTTGTAGTCTGCGTAGAGCTTCGCAAGCAGACGCTCCCTGAACACGCGGTCCTGAACGTTCTCCTTTGGCAATTCCTTGGCCGACTGGAACTCCTCGTTCCAGTCGCGCAGGGTATCGGTGTTTTCCACGCCGGCGATGAGGTATGACTCCTGTGTCCTTGTGATATCAGGTTGGTGAGCGCAGAGCGGCGACGTTGACGAAGGCACCACCCATGGCGCTGAGGGGATGGCATTTGTGATCTGGAAGGTTGCTAGTGGTTCACGGCGGTTGTTGTACTCCTGCAGCTGGGCAAAGGAGGCGGCAAATGAAGGGGAGATGTCGCCAATGAGGGTCAGAAGCGAGTGTGCAGATGCACCCTTTGGCGCCAGCCGAGGCGACGGGTCGAACTTGGCATTCGAGGACTTGTTGACGAAGAATCCTCCGACATGGGCCGTGATCTGGAATTGTTCCCCCTCATTTGTTGTCACGATCAGGTACAGCAGATGGCCCCTCTGGCGCAGATGCACAGGAGGCGGGTTCCATGGTGAAAGTTGGATTGCCTTGACGGTCCTGGGTGAGGGATCCTGCTCGGCGGGCAACAAGGACGACACCGGAGGGACGACATCAAAGTCGTACTCCTCGACGGCGGCCCGCTCCTGGCCGGCCTTGTCTGCCGTGTCCCCAGCCTCCGAGGCAACCTTCTCGTAAAGCGAAGCGCCGGCAATGACGCCCTGTATGGTATCGGTGCGGTCGCCTGACGCGCCAATGAGCTCGCGGACCCTGATGAGATGTATTCTCGCCTCTTTCTCGGTGTATGGGTCTTCCACAAGGTGGATTTCAGCGTCGGGCCCGATGCCGTTGATCTCGTTGATGGCCACGAAGTCGTTGACCCTCTCGCCCTTGTGCTCAAGGTGGAAGCACGAGTACTGCAGGGCCGCTGGCATCTCGATAATCGATTGTCGGACTTCGTGGACTTGCTCGTGGGGAGAGACCTGTTGTAGAGAGATTCAGTAACTCGGAACATTGCCTTGTCGAGAGACTCTCGCTAACCATGATGTTGACCTTGCCCGGCGCATGGGGCAAGATAATGTTCAGCAGAAACATAGCATCTACAGTAGTTCATTAGCACAGCAGCCCTCGCCTCGCGCCTGGCATCACCAGCGAGTCCGGTGCCACGGTCCATCCTGTCGAGAAGCGAGCATACCTTCTGGGTTCGGCTCCACGCCGTCGTCCACAACGGGTGCTGGAGCAGCACCGTTGGCCTCGGTGTTTGAGGTCTCTGGCGTAGCATTTTCTAGTACCCCAAGCTCTGTCAGCACTCACGCGAGCAAGTCGGGGTATAAACACATTGGAGGTGGGGGCGCATTGGGAAGAGCGCGAAACATACCAGCCACAGCAGCCGCATCCTTGGTCACGTCAGCCATGTTGGATATTGGATCGAGGGTCTGAACCGAGACAGGATCTAAATGGCCGTCGAGGTTCCTCTATGTACAGTGGAGGGGGGGGTTGGCTTCCAAGAATGCGCCGGCCGAAAAAGAACGGACTTGGGGAAGGATATTGAAACCGGGAGGGGGGGAGATGGGAAAGACAAATGCGCCCCTTCTGACTTGAGGAGGAAAGAAATGGGGCCAATTCGAGATATTCGAATGGAAATCCGGAACAGACAAGGTATGTGAGGCCAAAGGGGAAAAAAAACAAGAAAGAACGAGAAACCACAGTCCACAGCTCAATACTCTTTGGTCTCTACGCTGCATACGTCGACGATTTTCAAAAAATTCTGCGCTAGGATAACCCGTCCTCCCGGCAAGACGCGGGTGCGCCCCAGACCTGCAGACCTGCAGACACTGCAGACACTGCAACCGCGAGAGACAAAAACCCAATAGCCGGGGGCCGGGCAGGCACCGTACAACCGTCACAGCCGTCTCGCACCGTCCCGCACCGTAATGCCAGTCCCCAAGCCCAGACCGTTGCAATTGTCGCATTTAAAGGCAGTGGCTTCTCATGGAATCAAATAACAATGAGCCTCAATAACGAACCAATCGTACCTACATAGGTGGCTAGGTAGGTCAAAGAGTAGAACCAATTTTGGCAGGCATTTCTGCTGGGCAAAACCCAGACAAAGAGACCCACTTACTGCGCAGCTCAACGGGTGGGTGCTGGTGGCTGAGAGCCTCTTCCGTCATTCCATTGGTCCGCAGCCGGCTTCGGGAACAAAACTGACAAGTCTGGAGAACCCAAACCCTGGTTGCTGAGGCCAAAAGTAAACAGGAGACCACCCCTGCCGGTTCTGACAACCAACATCAACAACATCGTCACATTAGCTCCTCACCATTCCCGCGACATAGCGACATACATACATACATGCGCAATTGCTCCCATCATGCAGGTTCTTATCTGCTTAGATTAAGCCAGAAATCCTCACTTACAATCATCGCACGCAATGCCAGTCTAAACAGGCAGCTGGTGGTGGCGTGCATTTGCTTATAATCTCTTTGCTCTTACCGACTCATTCAATATGGAGCCATTGGATACTCAAAATCATACTTCACGGCACGCCCGCTCTGCATCCAGGCGCCGGCAATCACCCAGGGAGACCATACAGCCATGGACACCCACTCGCTGCCATCGCATGCTTCGCCCACTGAAGACGCACATCTCTGCCCTGAGGCGCGAAATCGACCGGGAGGACCTGGAGAGGCTGAGCGATGATGTTGCCCAGGACGGCGCGGCTGACACGTACCGTTCAACTCTTCAGCATACCTACTCTCGGAGGGGACGGAAGGCGCGGGGGCGCCCTAGCACTTCGCAGGGCCCCAAGAAATCTGCTACGGGCACCTCAAGGAGGATATCGAAAAAGACCCTCTCACAGCCCGGCGAGATTGTCCTACCGACGCCACTCATCCGCAGGGCTCGAGGCCAGCAACTCTCGTCGCCAATACAGCAGCCACAGCTCGTAGATGCGGAAAAGGCCGCCACGGGGAAGAAGCGATTTGCTGATTTGAGAGGACAGCGGGTGCCATCCGTCCTTGCAGCTCTGGAGAGTGACATGCAATCGATTCGCAACCGCGTCTCGGCAGCCAAGTTTTCGCTATATCATTCCATCCTCAGGACTCTCCATTCTCTGCTCACAGCCACCGCGGAATCTTCCCCGGGCTCGCCGGGTAGCAGGTCTCTAGTGGCGATGTGCCTCCGCAGGGTCCCCGAGTACATCGGTGAGCTCGAGTACTGGGAGCAACGTGACGCAGAGGAACGCGGGACCAGGTCGACATTGCAAAACTCGGAGATATCCAATGAGATCTATGGCGACCTCGAGTCTATCCTGCCGACCAGTCGTGAAGCCGGCCACCTCAGATTCGTAGTCCGGGCCCACGCCATCAAGGTCGTCAGGGACTCGATCGCCGAGGGCCTGCTCGACGACGGCTTCTCAATACTCCTCGTCAAGCTTTGCTCCAGGACCAAGTCTTTCCGAGAGGGCGAGGAGCTGCTGCAGGAACTGACGGAGCGCTCTTACCCAAGGCCCAGAGGCGCTGACAGCACCTTTGATGAGAGCCGGAAGCTCGCACCCCTAAGGGCGCTGAGGGACTTCGCAACGGACTCAGGCAGACCCCAGCTCATGCAACGTCAGCTCTCCAGATTGTTGACACAGCAGCAATTGCCCCTCCTCTGGCTGTCCACCAGGGAGTTCGCTGCGATTTGGTCCTGTATGGTTAAGACACTTTCTAGGGACCATGTCTGTGACGACACTATATCATTCACAGTCAACTTGATCACAACGCTCTCGACACAAGTCAGGCTCGACACCTTGTCTCTCAGAACGCACATTTACGACCTCAGGAGCTTATCGCAACAGACTTTGATCAGTGCTATCACAGCAATCTCAACGCTGCCCATCCTGGGCCAGGAAGCCAGAGGTTCATTCTTGTGCCAGACTGGTCAAGGAAAGAGAGCTTCGGCACTTCAAAAAGTTGGATATATCATTCAGAGATGTATGTACGATTTAAGAAGGAACCGGAAACAGGGCTGGCCAACAACTGTCCTGAACCTGGCTGCATTCTTCACAAACACTTTACCAGGCAGTCCCAAGGACAGCATTGTATCAGGGCCCCTGGCTCGAACCCTAGGCGGGCAGGAGAGCATGGAGGGCAGACAACACTATGAAGCAGCCATATCCCTCATCGGCGCCATCGCGCAGTGCTGTGGTCGCGGATCAGCACACCCGCCGCATCACTACCTCAGCAGGCTCTGCGACCAGCTTGAGCACGAATTGGTGCCCGAGGGAGCCCCGAAAACCTTACGGATGGACTGCGCCTTCGTCCTGGCAGAGCGGACCAATGATCTCCGTGACCTCGCTTTCGCCGAGTCTCTTGATGTATCCAGGGACAGGCAGCAGCAAGTCATCCCTACGCCTCAGAGGAGGTCCGTCTCGTCAGCCTACCGCTGGGACGAGGACATCTGCGAGTGGATCACAGTCACTCCCGCCCCAGTACAGAGAAGACCACGAGGCATATCAACCAGCCTGCTGCCGCCCACTCCGGAAGAGAAATACGGTTCCGGTGGGGGCAAGGAAGCAGTCTCGGCGAAACACAATCAGCCGAAGCAGAGCCAGAAACTTGCTCGAGGCGTCGCGACGTTGAAACACCCAGGTTCCGCCGATAAGACGACGCAGCAGCTACACAGCAGAACATCTCTGGGCAAGCGGAGCTTGGAAGTCCATCACCAATCGGGCGATCTGCTGGACGATGACGATTGTTTTGTCGCCAGAGGCCCAGGCGCTGCCCAGCGCGACAGCAATGTTGAAAATGGAGAGTTCTCTCGCCAGGATGGCGCGAAAAAGCGTCGCACCACCGCACTGAAACCATTTCGGGCCATTTCGAAAACAATTACCAATATTCCTCGCGACGAAGACTGCAGCGAGGACGAGCTCGGCCTCTAAAAAAAAAAAGGGCCTTCTCGCGGCCTCGCCGTGGTTGCTAATGGCAAACAGGAGGGGTGGGGGAGTGTGTTTTACATGTGCAGGTAGGGGGCGACGCCTGCAGGCATTGGGACAGAGCAAGAATACAACAATTATGGTACATAGTAATCATATATGACAAGTCGGGGATAGAAAACGAGAACAATGCATTAACCTGCCGTATGCTGTGTGCGTGGCCGCCGTCGCAGAGCCAAGCTTGTGAGGCTGCCTTCTGTGTCAAGATTGTGGAGCCCGCCCCGGCACGTGTGGGCGGGACGCAGCGCAGAGCCGCGTGTGCAACTTTGCGAGCCTACACGCGTAACAATGCATCACGTTGTTTGCGCATGGCTGGCTACCTTGCCAAAGGACCGAGGCGCACCGGACGACCCAATATTCGCGTTACCGACCGGCTGTCATTGTTGCGATGGTGATGGATATCCCATCCCGCCCGAGAGCGGCAGTGCGTGCGGCTCTTCGCGATCGACGACGGGGAACAAGCCAGGTGGGCGAGACTTGGCATCCTGACGCACGACCCAAAACAGAACATTTTGGGTCTCGCTTGATCATGTCGTTTCATCCAAGAATCGAACAAACATGCGTCTTGGGACTGTGGGTGTCGAAGTGCTCAACGGCAGCCGATAGATGGGCATGGTCTAGTCTTGCTACTGGTCAGTCGGTCAAACTCAGGTGGTCCAATCCCTGGATTCTGCTACCGCAAAACCTCCCTGCTGGGCGGATCGCCGCTGAGGATCGCCCGCCACCCACCGAGGTCAGAGTGTCAAGGCGCTGGTGAAGGAAGGACAGTATGTGTACCAACAACGGTCCAGCTGGGGGACTTGTGGAAGCAAATAGATGTGCATTGGCCATCGCGCTGCTGGGCATGCCACTGCTGGGCAGCGCCTCGAGCGACGCTTGGAGATGTTTCGGGGTGGCCAGATTGGCAGAGAACGCGTGGATAATGACCCAGCCAAAACCTCGTCTGCAGTCTAGTAATTAGTGCAGGCCGACTGGCCGGCCTTTTGGATCAAGCGGTGGACTCCCCCTCCCCCGTCCCTCGGAGAATCAGATGGCATGTGTATGTGACGTCGAAGATACAGAGCGCCCAGATGCGTTTCAGCCAGTCGCTGCTACCCGCAAGGCTGGTCCGATATGGGAGCATCGGAGCGACGTCGCCGCCAGCAGCAGCTTGCGAACGCCCCGCTGGGCAGTCCGATGTTTGTCGTCGAAGCTCGGTGGGCTCCGTCTCACCATGCCTCGCTGGCAAGTGATAGATTGAGTCGGCACTTGGCGACTAGATAACCTCTGATCGATCAGCTGGGCCGCTCCAGGATATCGGATGCTTTTCGAATTTCCCAGTCGATGTCGTCCCAGCCAAGCTGCTGCGAAACACGTCAAAGTCAATGTCGAGCCATCTGAATCTCGACATAGTTGATAGAGGCTAGTGGCTTGTCGAGTCGGACCAGTGGCATGTAGATTAAAAAAACATGGCCTGCCCAGCCCCGAGCATGCACGTCTATTTGGTGGTTCACTTGGCTAGTGGGAAGATTTAATTTTGGGTATCTCGAGCGCGGGGCGTGCTTGTCCGCTTCAGACCGTGTACCAGACTATGCAGCACCGCGAGATGCTTGTTCGATATTACGAATAGCTTGATCTGCCAGGGAAGCTGGCAAGCTGCCCTGCGGACCGATCAACCGAGGAGGTGGCAGGTGGACGTGGTCTCAGCCCAAGCTTCTTGTAACCCGTGGCTTCCAGGGGTCTCCCACGTTTGATTGGTGTATAATATAGATCACTGATACGGGCATCTGCATGCAGATCTGGCAGTGGACAGTAGGGCACTTTAACAGAAACTGTGGGCGCAAACTTTGAGGCCGGAGGAGTAACACTGAGGCTTGTGAGGATTGTGGCCACTTGTTAATCGTGTCTCAAAAATGCTTCTTGCCCTGCTTGCGTGCTCTGGGTTCAGCAGCGCCAGCCCAGTGTCGAGGCGCCCCCCCCTCAGTCATTTCCGTGTGCCAGGGTCCGCCTGTACGGTACTGTTGGCTTGGGCCTCTGAATGGGCTGCAGGGTATGCGGGGAGGACGAGCATGATGTGCAGAGGGAACCGTCATCCTTCGGGTAGATCGAGCTGGCGGTCTGGCTGTGGCCATGATGAAGGACGTACCAATGGAACATTAAGCGTGGTTCTTGCCAAGCTGCTCGCCGAGTGGCATTCGGCAATCCTGTGGGATCCTCTGGCTCTCGGGACACGCCAGCGCTCCGAAAGCAGTCCCCAGATTTCGGAAACGACGATGGAGAAGTCGGTTGCGGTGGCTCATGGTCTCCGCATGCCCGCTGGGCCGCTGGGGATCAAGATCGCCCTCCAGATGACGGTCGAACCTGCTGACTCTGGCGTAAGAGGAGATACGAGGAGGGCTGCCCAGATAGTTTTTGCCCAGTCGGCCACTGTCTTGCCAGAGTTCATTGTGTAAATTGCACGGACTCGTGGCGAGCTGGGCTGGGCTGGTGCTCCACCAATCGAGGGCGCCTAAAGGCGGCACGATTGCCCAAACAGGCACGCAGCAGGGATGTGAGCGTCAGCGGCTGTCAGGGACGCGAGCATTTGAAGTGAGAAGGTGAATGTGAGTGGGCCGCCCCTGAGCAGAGTCGCGGTGGGGCAAGGTTGTTTGGCCCGTTTCACCTGTCTGTGTGCAGAGGCCTGCTGTCCAATGGGCCGCCGCCAATCAACGAGCTTCGAAAGCCTTCGCCGGCCGAAAGCGAGCTTGAGAGGCGTCGACTCTCCGATGGCATCTTCCCCGCCCCCGCCCGCGAAACGGCAGCAGCAGGGGTCGCAGGGACGAGCAGGGAAGAGCCGGGACCACCAGCCATGTGCGCAAGTTTGTGGTTGCTACCATAGGAGTCGTCATCCGGCCATGCAGATGCAGCGTGGACGTTGCGCAGGAGGAAGCTCTGTAAGAGTTTGGATGACCAAGCATTTGAGAGTAGCGTTCAGGGCTTGCGCTCAGGGGCCTGCTTGCCGGCGCAGCTTGGCAGGCCGGGCACTGCACAGCAGGGCCAGCAGGGCCAGCATGACAGAGGCAGCCGGAAAACGACCACAGCGCCGGCTTGCGTGGCTCGGGCATGATGTGTCGGCAGGTGTTACTATGTTTGTTCGTTCACTTCAGACGACGGGGGCAGGTGGGTGGCTGAGGAGTTGATTGGCGGTGATTGGCACCGGGATTGCCCTGGCGCAGGCAGTTCGTGAATCATGGTGCCAGTCGTTGGGGGTCGCAAAGCCGTGGCTGGGCATTGAGTTTTCGAGGTTCGGACGAGTGGTACAGAGCAGAGCCGCGTTTGTCGACGCCACGGCAGTTACTCCGTAATGTGCGTAGCGTACCTAGACAGGAGATGGGAGATGCGTGGTGATGCACCTTACCAAGATGCGAGGAGGGCCTGGAAGAAAGAAGCAACAGACACCCTGGATGGCCGCAACGCCAGTCGGGTCGGGCACGAGGCAGGCAAGGGTGGACAGGTGGACAGGTGGACAGGCGGACTGCGCCAGGTCCGTCACTCTCGGAGATGCAGTGCAGAGGTGACAGACGCGAGATGAGCAGAAGCCAAAAGAGGCGCACGGGAGCGGGCTCTCGTGCGGAGGTTGAGAGCAGGTACAGCAGGCGCGCGCCCGAATTGTGGGTTCCAAGACCCGAAGGCGTTTCGATGTCGTGGCCAGCGCGGGAGTTACCAGGCTTTGTTTTGTGCTGGGGGTGGCCGGTCCGTGTCAAAATAGTGTGGTGTAGCAAAAAGGAAAAAGGAAAATAGAAAATAGAACATAAATGCGAGCGATAAGAGATTGTCTCTTCAAAGTAATGGAGGGCAAGAGTGCAAGTTATAGTAGAGTAGCATTCGTGCTGCAGCGAGAACGAGATGCATCATCACGCAAATTACATACACGCTACACATGGACAAGGTATTACAGTAGACAAATTTGTATCTACCTACTTACAACCTTGAGCACTCAGGTAGGCGGTAAGATAAAGATACATGGCTACACCACCCGTGGCACCGTAGGAAAGGACGGCAAGGAAGGGAAATGCGGTTGGCGGGCTGACGGGAAGGTGCAGGGTACGTACCGAGCCCGACCCCGTTGCGCCCTGCCATCCCTGCCATCCCTGCCACCTCTTGCACCCCTGCACCCCGCTGTCGTGGCCCTTCCCTCCTTCTTCTGCAAGGAGGCTCCAAGGTTCCCCTGAGTCGTCGCTGTCGCCAGGACTTCTGCTGGCTGTCCCAAGTAGATCGCTGCCAGGCATCTCGACAGGGCCACTTGATTGGACCCCACCAGGGATCCCACTTACCACGGCCGCCCACTTGCTTGGCATATATCCGCCCCATCACGTCCCCTCTCTGCCTCTACTTCTGCCTCATCCGCGTTTTCCTTCATTTCACTTCAACCCAGCAGTCCGCGACTCTCGAGTCTTGTCTTGTTCCTTCTTGACTCACTCACTTCCTTCACCCTCTTCTTTTCTTTTTTGACGCCGTCCTCCGTACCCCGACACGCGCTTATATCGAGCCATCGGGCACAGGCATTCGCACTCCTTTCACTCGCTGTCTTCACTTTCTCATCAGCCCCCTTTTCCTCCACCACCACCACCACCACTCCAAACGCATTTTCACCAGTCTCACTTTGGGTCACCGCCACAACAGACTTGAACAACGGTCGAAGCAACTGGATTTGTGATTCGGGCCACAGTTACATGACAACTCTTCGACGACACAGCGTTGTTGACACGACGGTGTTGATTGGTTGGACTTGGTTGAGCATCAAGGGAACAAACGACAGAAAGGAACAGACCAAGAGCCCGTTGAACAAACCGGAGCCAACAATTACCCACCCACCACATTCACTATAACCTACGGGTCCCATACGAGCCCTCGCCAAGCCGCGACCCGCCCGGACCCGCCACCTCGGAGCATTCGACTCACCTTACATTCCAGTCTGTTTCTTGCTGGTCTTGAAATCAGATACCCGCCCTTTCTAACTTGACAGGCTCAATCTCCTGGCCCTCGAGGCCCAAGAGACGTCACCTGCCGGTCACCATTTCCTTAGGGATCAGGCCATCATAACCCAGGAACACCACGGTTTTCTCTTAGTACCTTCCAAGTACTCCCTCACACACCACAACTCACTCACCATGGCCGTAGAAGGCAGCTCAGGCGGCGGCGGCGATGGCGAGACCGCCCAGGCCATCAACCCTTACCTCGAGAACCAGCTTCTCTCCAACTACCTCTACTACATCCTTGCCATCATGGCAGCCTTGGTCATCGTTCACAAAGTATACACCTCTCTCACGAGATATGTGCGCACGGTATCTTCCCTCAACAACAACACCCAGTCCTACTTCGCCCAGGAATCATGGGGCCACGCCTTCTTCAAGAGGAGCCTCCAGTACGCACCCGTCTTGCACAAGAGGCATAACCGCGAGTTCCAGGTCAGCTCCGCCGTCAACATGGGCACTCTTCCCACCAGGCTCCAGCTCATCGGTCTGGTCGGCTACTTCGCCACCAACGTGGCCTTCTGCTGCATCGACATCCAGTTCCAGGGCAACTTCAAGAGCTGGACCAAGATGTTCCTCTACCGCACCGGTGTTCTGGCCGTCGTCAACATGATCCCCCTCTGGCTCATGGCTGCGCGCAACAACCCGCTGCTCACCTGGTTGGGCATGTCTTTTGACACCTTCAACCTGCTTCACCGATGGCTGGGTCGTATTGTGGTCCTCGAGGCGCTGGCCCACACCGTTTGCTGGATGGTCTCCAAGGGACTTCCTTTCACCACCGTCATGGGCATCACGACCAAGAGTCCCTTCCTGACGTTTGGCCTCATCGGCACAGTCGCCTTCCTGTTCATCTTCATCCAGGCCTGCAGTGTCTCGAGGCACGCTTTCTACGAGACCTTCAAGATCCTCCACATCATCGCCGCCGCTGTTTCCATTGTCGGTGTGTGGTACCATCTCAAGCTCAAGGACTTGCCCCAGCTCAAGTACTTGTACGCGGTCGTTGCCCTGTGGTCCTTCGACCGCGCTGCTCGCCTGATCCGCCTCGCCTACGCCAACGTCGGCTCGGGCGGCACCAAGACTCTTGTAGAGGCCTTGCCTGGCAACGCCGTCCGCGTTACCGTCAACATGGCCCGCCCTTGGGCCTTCGCTCCTGGCCAGCACGCCTACCTGTACTTCCCTAGCATCAGTCTGCTGCAGTCTCACCCTTTCTCCGTCGCTTGGAGCGAGGAGACTGAAGCTTTCGACGGGGAGAAGCTGCCCATGGACCGCAACGAGATCCTCGCGATGCGTAAGACCAGCATGTCTTTCATCATCCGAGCCAGGACAGGCGCCACTGGTTCTCTCTACAAGAAGGCAGCAGCATGCCCCGATGGCAGACTCGTGACCTCGTGCTTTGTCGAGGGCCCCTACGGTGGCGACCACAAGCTGCAGTCGTACGGCACAGCCATGCTCTTCGCCGGTGGAGTCGGCATCACTCAGGCAGTGCCCCACGTCCGTGACCTCGTCGCCGGGTACAACAACGGCACCGTTGCCGCGCGGAAGATCGTGCTCGTCTGGATCATCCAGAGCCCAGAGCACCTGGAGTGGATCCGCCCGTGGATGACCGAGATCCTGGCCATGGAGCGACGCCGCGAGTGCCTGCGCATCATGCTCTTCGTTTCGCGGCCTCGTTCCACCAAGGAGATCCACTCGCCCAGCTCGACCGTGCAGATGTTCCCAGGGCGGCCCAACATCGAGCATCTGATCGGTGCCGAGATGGAGAACCAAGTCGGCGCCATGGGCGTCACCGTCTGCGGACCCGGTGCGCTGAGTGACGAGGTGCGATTAGCCGTGCGGAACCGTCAGTACAATGGCACCATCGACTTCTGCGAAGAGGCCTTCAGCTGGTAATTCTGCTCTGATGCACGCACGCATCAGCCATTACCAACACCGCCAACAAGTGCGTGCGCGCCTACTGTTGCTCGGACACACGAAATCCATTCCTGCGTATGCCCGGCGCGTTCTTTCGGGGTGTGTGTACATATTTATTATTCATGAAACTTTCCTTTATTTTTGGCTTTCCCAACGGTGCTTCTTGCCCTTGGGAAAGAGCGCGACGGACATAAGACGGGACACGTTCCTTGCACATTTGGGGGGGCTTCAGTGCTTGATGTGGGCACATGTGTGGTTAGAGTCAGGACAATCTTGCACTGGTAGCCGCTATATCCCGGAACGAATGAATGAAATCAAGCCGTCTGGAAACAATATCCCACGCGTGCCGCCTTGGACTGTGTGTTGTGAATGTGTATGATCATTTTGAGTGTGTAATGAAGACCATTTGTCCACACAAAAAGCTGCGGGGGCCATCTGGCGCTCATGTCAGTTGGTACCCTGAATCTGCGCTTCTTCCAAGAACATATTACTCTTTGCCAGGTCATGTCTCTTGTGATCGGGTGTGGGTACAGCTTCTCCCTCTTCGAGTCTTGTGTGCCAAGACAGCGGCCGAGGATGTGTTTAACCCTGTTTTCGGTCCCTGAGGTAAACGCACACCGGAGGGCGGGATCCCCTGTTCTGTTCAGATTCGCCAATATACCACAGAAAGAATAGAAAATGCGAATCCCCCCGCATGTCAGATGTCATATGTTGGGTATCGTTTGTAAGCACTGACAGGGAACTGTCAAACTCGGGGTCTTGACGATGAGTTTCCTCTTCCATGCTTGCAATTTTTTGCCTCTCTGCCTATCAGGTCCCGACACGCCCGCTTCCTCTCTTCCCAGATTGTGGGTTAGACGTGGTGGCCCGGTGTTGGCCTCCTTACCATACCTAGGTTCGTATTCCGGAATCATGGACTCATCAAAAGCGGGAACAAGTCCATTATCGCCAGGACTTGACACAATCAACATCCAATCCTTTGGGAATATGGCTTCGATATAGGGATATTCCATCACGTTGTTAGCGAGCTAGTTTCAACATAGAGCCGCTGGTCCCTGGCTGAGAACCCGGGTAAAGAAACCCTCGCCCGCCTATGGGGTTTCCTAGACCTTGGGGTACCTATTCCCATGATGGCGACGGGTGTTGCCACTTGGCCGTCCAGGGATCGTTGCGGCCGTCCATCCCACACAGCATCTCAAGAGACTGGATGTGGGCCATATGCTACTCCAAATCTAGGACACGCACTTTCCGGCTTTAAATGCAATAGATCGTATTAGACAGCCTCGGGCGAGTGGCATAGAGAGGCATAAATGGCCTTTTGTCCTGGCCGGGTCCTTGCAAGCACAGACGACGTCTGCTCTCCGGGCGCAGCCGCCGAACCTCGCGAGGTTTGTGGGAATCCCCCTCCCCCTCGAACCCATCCAGACTGCCAGCTGCGAACCCCCTGTCGGCCGCGCCAAAAACCCCTTCTCACCTGCCCGATCCCCATTTGCCCTCGCGCCTCGGGGCCTGTCAAAACAATCTGTCCGAGCCTGCCTTCTGGAAGGATCTGGCCACCGACCTGGCTGGCCGAGCAACCGAGAATACCTACCATCAAAGCGCCGCGATTCATCAACATCGAGGGCAAGGGCTCGGTTGGCTTGGTCAGACCCATATCTGCTTCGGACAGCTCGGTGCTACCTAACCACTGCCGTCGACAAGTTCCTGAACAAGAACCGTGTTGAAGATGTTCCCAGCGCCTCGCTGGGCTTGTGGGCGACTGTCTTGGGAATGAAGGAGATCAAGCCCCACCTTCGATGTGTGGCTCCCCAGCTGCTTTGCCTTTTGGCAATAATACCTCTGTAAGGGCAGGGGTCTCGGGGTAGCAAGATCAAGATGAGCAGTCGCGTAGGAAAGTAGCAAAGCCGCAGCTTTCTAAAGCTCAGACGGTGGATGCAATCCCCACTACGGCTCTGTCTGGCCTATATATGCTGCATTTTAATTGGGTGGATAGATGCGAATGCTCTTGGTAGATGGGAATGTTTTGCTAGATGGTTTAGGAGTGAGAACTTAGTAAGTTAGCTCCACCAGGCAAGAATTTGGTTCTAAAGAGCATATAATTAAATCTGAATACAAAAATTAGAACTTTCTTAATAGACTCCCTTACATGTCTTGAGTCTTTGATCGTTGCTAGTAAAGGGCTGCAAGGGCAAGTGGAAGAATGAACCGAGCAGAGGCCAGGTTCCAAGGTTGGTTTGGTGTATCAGTAAGCCTTTTTGTAAAGAAAAGACTGCGCGACGTAAGTACTCTCTGCCAAACCCGACAGACATTAGCATATGCGCTTCCCGTGGCGGCTGTCTTGGCCCCCAAATGCGCGAAATATTCTGGAGTTGCGACTGCAGCAAAGTGTTACAGATATTTATTCAGGTAATATATATGATCTTTCTAAAGCCAAATGACATGCTTAATTCCGCTCTCTAGGCCCTCGCTCAGACTGGCCACCAGCGTCCACACGTCGCCTCTCTCGCCACTGATGCCATATATCTCAACCCCACCACCCTCTTGCCCTCCCAGCGCGACCAAGCTGCCGTCTCTGCTAAGTCTCATGCCGCGGATGGTATCGAGGCCTGTGCGCACGAACTTGGCTTCTTGGACCCTCTTCCCGTCATCCGAGAGCAGGATAATAGCGACAGCATCACCGGGCGGCAGCTCCTTGGGCACATTGTTGAGGTGAGGCTCCAGCTCAGCGATGTGTCTTTCCCACCTGTTTGTGACATACAAGACGTCACGGATCCGAGGGTGGAGGCATATCTCGGCGGAGTCCATCATCAACTGGTGGTCCGAGTGAACACTTGGTGGGATGACTCTGGGGGCAAAATCGTCGATGGGTTGGAGGTTTTTGGCCGGGGAAGCAGACAGGTCGAATGCAATGACAGTGTGTGACAGCTCTCCGAGGACATACATTATACCTCCTAGTTTCTGTATTAGCTTAACCTCATGGTTACACTTGATGTCCCCTGGGAAACACGCACCATCAGGCGTGAAGACAGCGTGCCGGGCGCCCGTCCCCGGTGGACATTGCAGCCAGCCACACACTTCTAGCCTCATCTGCTTCCGGCGAAGGACCCAGACGCGGTCCGAACCCAAGTCTGGCACGTAGATCAGGCCCCGTCTGTCTTCGAGTACCTGGTGTGGATGACATTGGCGCTGGCGTCTCTTGTTCGGACCGTGTCCCACAGACTCGTAGGGGAAATCAAACAGAAGCTCCGTCCTCGGGCCATCTGCGAGCAGGAGCCCAGCTCTCTCGGTGATGGATACCGCGTACAGGGCGAATGACCCTCCACAGTACTACCTGATGTAAGCGCAGGGTCTAGAAGCCTTCAATTCATCATTTTTGACCACTCACGGTGCTGAGTGCCAGTGCAGACGCATCGTGCAGCGTAGCGACTGATATCCGACGTGAATCAATGCCAGCGTCAAATACAGTAGTAGGACGACCCATATCGTGCTCACTTACAGTGTGCAGGGCAGCCCAGGGTTGACTTTTGGCTGGTGGTCTTGCAAGTCCGTTGGGCATGGTCGATCTCGAACGTGTACAGCAGCCCGGATTCCGTGCCCTCGGACACTCCGACTAGGCGGTCGACGCCCCCATGCGAAGACAAGGGCTCAACCCAGGAAGCATTGAAAGGCCCCGGGTATTCGGCGATTATGCTCAGATCCTTATTGTCGACATCGAGAGCGAGTACGCTAAAATCAGCCCGCTGCCCAGAGATCAGCAGTGTCAGTTTCATGACCTCTGAAGGGCGGCGCAGCGCAGAGAAGACACGGTGCTGTCCGACTAGGGTGCGGAATGTCCTGAACGAGCGAGCGAGCTCAGGGATGACTGCACCTGGTGTGGCAAACGGATCGAGCTCAGCGAGGCTTCAATTTGCTTGGAGGGGAGCAGGACGGAATGTGAATCAGTGTCGGCCTCTGCACCGGCCGGTATATCGAAGTGTGCTTGAACCAGCCACCAGCCACCCGAACGAATGGGCGCGGTTACCTGTACGTAGGTATACCAATCGGCGCGCCGGAGGTGCCTCGTCCGCGCTCTCGCTAGACCGGCCCCGACCGGCCGGTACAGAAACCCCGATCGGCTACGTTGCTTGGTCACTCGGAAGGCCAGACGTCACAGGTGAAGATCCAACTCCCGTGAGGTGTATGTACGTACATGATCTCAAGGACTTCAAGAAGATGGAAATAAGATTAAGGTTCCCCCGTTCCAGACCAAAAATGCTCGGGGGCATGGCGACCACCCCATCTCAAACTCGCCCTGGTCGGCCTCGAGGGAAGTGGTTTCAATTGACAGTATTGTGAGTATGTATGTGTATACGCACTAAGTACTTAGGTAGGGTTGTAACGATGTGAATTGGTGGTGAGTGTGTGCTAACCTGAGGTCCGCCCGGAAAGGCTGGATGACTGGCCCACCTAAAGTGCTCGAGAAGGTCCCGGGGAAAAGTACACAAGGTGATCAGAGGGTGTAGTTGTCGAGAATGGCTCCTCGGGCGCGACTTGTTAAATCCGGCCCGGCTACGAATCAAGATCTAACGGACCATGGAAGTGCATCCAATGGCGTGAATATGTATGCCCGGCTGGCTGTGTCATGCCAGACCAAGCGACAAGACAAGTGAGGTTTCATGCCCCTCTCGGTTGCTAATGGCACATGTACTGAACAAAACAATCTGAACCAGGTTCTTGATATTGCTGAGGACTGTTGGTGAAGGGTTCTGCGAGCATGGGGTTCGACTATCAGGCAGTGCTCAAATGCCAATCGCTCAGATCCGCAGGCCGCCAGAGGTCATGTTATTTACGTCTTTCTTCTAGTAGGGTTCAATGTCAGGGTCACATGGTTGCTACATGATCAGTTGGTGTAAATGCAAAGCCGAGAGCTCACTGCCAGTGGATATTCGAGGTCGTCTATAACCCGGGGACCGAAACTCAAATAGAGAGCAGCAAAAGTAAGCACAGGATAAATGGCGATGGCAACACAGGACCGTTCCAAGCTTGTGGGGCAGACAGAGGCAGCTTTGTCCGTGGCTGGGATCGAGACGGTGCTCCTATTAATAGACTGTGGTTCTTGATCCTTCTGCAGACGCGTTCCTCTGTCCTGTTTAAGCAAGACGATGGCGGCTCCACTTTCAGGAGCCACCAGCCCACAATCAGTCAGTCTTGCTTATTCTTGGCATGGCTGTGACAAGTGGTTGTCTACTGCGAAGGACAGCGCAATGTCTCTGCTTTCGGGCGTATAATCAATGTCGTGTTAGTGGCGCCTGCACCTGCTGCATGGACTGTCGTACACACCAAGACATGCGATCTTCGAGCAGTGTTTTGCGACCTGCAGGTGATGAGAAGATCGCCATCTCTGACCGAGAAGCAAGCCAACCCAGCTCATCGACCATGGAAGACCCATACATATATAGCCCGGTGGTGTCTCATTGGCGCAGGTTACTAGGCGAGCTCAGCTGACCTCTGGCCACTGCGTCAATGTCCGATGCGGTTTGTTTACTCTAGGGCTTACTTTTACACGCGAGGAGCGACAGGGGGGACTGGGTAGGAGGAGGTGAAGGAGGCGGAGAAGGAAACAAGTAGAAGAGGGGGCGTCGTGCCAAAACAAAGCGTTTCTGCGACACAATTGGACGTCTGTGCCGGCTGTGCTGGGTTGGCTTCCTGCAGGGTGACTGCAAGATGACACGGCAGGTAGATTTGAGAAGAATGATGTGATGCCAGGCTCCCCAGGATTGGGTTTCCCTGATTGGGCCTTTCCGGGAACCAAGGCAGTGGACTCGGCAGACAACCGTATTGTGACATCGAGGATTCGAGGCAGAGCCGAGGCGTTGGTTGTGGTTGGTGGTCGGGGCAACACAGCCCGCAATTCTGGAAGGAGAACGAGTTCATAAGCAGGCTTTGGTGGTTCCAAAAAATGTGAAACGACGGGATATTTTGCCGCCCGGTGTGCCTCAAGACCCCAGCTTGCCCAGACACCCCTCGCGATATATCTCACATGCATGTATTATGTGCGTTATACGGTGGCTGGTGCTCCTCATGATTGGTCGGAATTCGTGGGCGTTGGGTGGTCCCCCCCCCCCCAAGACTTCGGGGCTGGATGGACTTGATGCTGAAAACTCAGTCAGTAAGTAACTCGGTAGACTAGCATTGGGAGATCGATCATAGGGCCAGCCGAATGACGGACAGCAGGAGAAGTGGGAACTTTGGTGACCAGAGAGAGAAAGGCCACGCGTGCGTGCCGTGCAGGCCGTGGTAGCCAGGGTGGCATCCTGCCGCAAGCAGACATGCACAATGCACGTCAACCATCAGACGCACGTCAACATCAGGCGGAGAGGGGAGGAGAGGAGAGGGGGGCGGAGGGGCGATGAGGCGATGAAGCGATGAAGCGCAGACTGTTCCCGGGGGTGTGGAGTCTCTGGAAAACCTTAGGGCCTTGGAGGCAGGCCCATGGCATCGCATCGTACCGGTCTTGGTTCGAGACGAAGCTTGGAAGATAGCGCGGGTAGCACCAAAGTCAATTCAAGCTGCGTTCAATGTTGGAGGTTGGAAAAGGGCTGGCTGGGTGGTGGGGCAGTTGGGGTCAGCCCTCCGCCCTCCCTTCTTAGCGCACAGGCATATGCAACCCCCCATGTGCCCATCTCACACTAGAGTGTAGAGCGACTACACTGCTACACTACACTATGCACCTACCTGCATGGGTGGGGGCCCGTTGCCGTGGAAACCAACCCATACCCACCTCTGGCCCGGTGCCTGGCAGCGCCCGCAGGCAAAGCATGCAAGCAAACCCGCAGCACATTGCGAGGAGGAGGCCGAGCGCAACAACCTTCCTCTCAGGAAGCAGCCCGCCCGCCCGCATAGAAGCGAAACCCAACGAAACTGCGCCGCCTCTTAATTTCCACCCTCTCAACTCACCCATCCCATCGCATCCCATCGCATCCCATCGCATCCCCATCTCACCACTTGCCCTGCTCACTTCCTCACTCGGCCAGCCCACTTCAGCTCAGCCCGGCCCGGCACAGCTCAGCCCCAGCTCGACCAGGTCACACAAACCAGAGCAGGCCAGAGCAGACCAGAGCAGACCAGACAGGACCAGACGCTCGTTTTCACATTTTATTCAATCCTCGTGAGATGCATTACTGCTCCCGTCTCTATCCCAGCCGAGCTGTGAGGGTCCTCAACTTTTACCTGCTGTGATACGCAACACACACACGGGGTGTGCACGGCACCCGTTCCACCAGTCAATTGCATCTGACAAGCGGCGCGGTACACAGCGTCGGCGTCGCATCGCATCGCATCGCATCGCATCGCATCGCATCGCATAGCATCGCATAGCACAAGAACGGGCACAGCTATCGCCTCCCACCTGTCAGCTGTCAACAATCAGTCAATTATCTAGCACCGACCTTTCTCCCCTTTCCTGTCTGTCGTAAAACCGTGTGGCCGCATCCAAGGTCACAGTCCAAGTGGCCCAGTCTGATCCAATCCACCTTGATACTCGTCAACCACACCACAACCAGCCAGGCCAGGTCACTTGCCACCGGCCCACTCCTGCGCCGTACTTCACCACTCGCTTGTTCCTCTGCTTCACCTCAGCCCTCGTCAGTCGCCGCCGTCATGGACCCCGGCTACCTTTCCCAGCAGGTCAACACCATCATTGGCCAGCTGCACGGCCTCTTCGATGAGATCGGCGTCCCCAGTCATGACCGTGAGTCCAGAGAGGCAGAGGTATGTGACATGTCATGACCCAAACCCGCCTCCCTCTCACCCCCGCGATGGTGCATGCTTGGTGAACCGGTAGACTGACCCGAGTATCCACACACATAGCTCTTCGCAGCCCTGTCTGAGGCCCTGAACAACCAGGTGCGCCTTGTGACCCAGGAGAAGAAACAGATCATCTCCGAGGCTCAGGACATGATCACCACCATCCGCCAGATGGAAGCTTCCATGGAGGACCCCAGGCCGCGCGGTTCCTCCCAGGGCTACAGCGATGGCCTTGACGTCTCTTACCCCTTGAACAGGTGCCTTCAGGCGTTGAAGGAGAAGCACGCCCAGGTCAGCAGGGCGCATAAGGAGCGATTTACACAGGTAAAGAGTACGTACCACCGCTACTTCCGACGCTCAGTCCCCGAACCGTGGCCCAAACTGACATTTCGCAGAACTTGTCCAAGCACTCGAATCATACTCGTCACATCTGGAACCAAGCTTTGTCAAGCTTGCACTTCCGCCTACCGGACCAACCCAGTCTGTCCCGCCCACTTTTGATCTCTCCCCCTCGTACGTCGACAAGCTCGACAACGAGTTCACCAGGGTCTACGAGGAGTACACAAGGCGCATCTCCACCATCCAGTCCCTCTCAGAGAACATCATCCAGCTGTGGGCGGAGCTCGGCACACCACAGGCCCAGACCGACGGCGCCATCGTCAAGTACTACCGTGACGCCCCAGAGCAACTTGGCCTCCACGAGGAGGACATCGCGCGGCTCCGTGCCAGGCTGGAGAAGCTCGATGGCGAGAAGAAGAACAGGGAGAAGCGTCTGCGTGACCTGAGGGAGGCCGTCGAGGCCCTGTGGGAAAAGCTCGGCGTTGACGAGGCGGAACGCAAGGCCTTCCTGAATGCCAACCGTGGCTGTGGTATACGGCAGATCAGTGAGTTCGACGACGAGCTGGCCCGCCTCAACGAGCTCAAGCGGCAGAACCTCCACCTGTTTGTCGAGGATGCGCGCTGCAAGCTCCAGGAACTCTGGGATGCCTTGTACATGTCCGAGGATGAGATGCTCGAGTTCACCCCTGCCTTCTCCGACGTGTACAGCGATGCACTGCTCGAGGCCCACGAGAGCGAGATCATCAGGCTGGAGGCTCTGAGGGAACAACGAGCCCCGATGCTGGCTCTTATGGAGAGACACCGGGCCCTGATATCGGAGCGTGATGAGCTGGCCGCTGCAAGCCAGGACGCCTCACGGCTCATGATGAAGCCGCAGAAGGGCGAGAAGCGCGACCCTGGAAAGCTGCTGCGGGAGGAGAAGATGAGGAAGAAGATCGCCAAGGAGCTGCCAAAGGTGACTGCTGACCTGCGCAGGGCACTGGAGCAGTGGGAAGACGAGTGGGGTCGCCCATTCTACGTCCACGGCGAGAGGTACCTGGACAACATCGAAACAGACAGCTCCAGCAGGGCAACCCCAGGCCCCCGTTCAAGGACCCCGGCGAACACCTCTATGCCGTCGAAATCTAACAGCGTGTCCAAGTCGGCACCGCCTGTCAGCAGATCCAACAGCGCTGTCAGCAACAGCCGCTCGCAGGCGCCTAGCCGGGCTGGGGCGAAGACGCCAACCGAAAAGTTCAATTCTCTCCCGACCAGGTGGTCGAAACCACTGGGCCCTCAGACAACCATTAACACAAAGGGAAGCCCGACACGCATCCCAGCGCGCGCTCCACTGTCCAACTTGAAGAACGCCAACTACTGCCCGGACAAGCCGAGGCAAGAGATGGAGAAGCCCGATCTGGTGAGGCGTGGAACGGTTCCCGTGATGCGCGCCCCGCCACCGAAAATGAGAGACCTCGTGGCTGTCCCGGAGGTGGAGACAGAGGCACCTTCTGACTACTACTCATCCTCGGACCGAGGATCGGGTAGTGGATCGGGCATCATTCGGCAGATCGAACCCGAGGACGTCTACGATGACCGGCCGAAGCAGCATAGCGGAGAGTATGAGCGTCCTATCTCGCACCACGATTTCCGCGACTTTCCAGGCAAGGCCTCCCTCCGAAACCATGACAGCGGTCCCCGATATGAGCGTTTCGCTCAGTCGTACTCCCAAGCCCCGGGCCCCGCAATCCGCCAGATCTCGAACCAATCTGCCGAGTCCAACGGGACTGTGGTGACGGGGTCCGAGAACTGGGAGACATATGACGATGCCTCGGAACCGGAAGAGGACATACCAATTGGACATTACGCCAAGATCAGGTCGGGGAGGACCAACTATTCCATGGAGCCCCCCAGCAAGTTCAACGCAACGCAGCAGGCAAAGCGGCCACGGGGCATCCCACCTGCGCTGCAACAGCCGCACGTGCTCTTGGACGGCGAGGGCAGACGAGCCTATTCCGGGAGCTCCGGCTGGACGGACGAGGATATTTTCTAAGGAGTGAAGCGTGTCCGTCGTTCGCCTTGACCAAGGTGCTCATGGATATCGGGTATTTACCACCCTTTTCGAACCCGAATAGTTCTTGATTCTACTTGTGCGGCTCCTCAGAGAGCATGCTCGCAACTTTATTGTAAAATTCGAGAGGCTCGGCCGGCCGGCCGCGTCGTTCGCATTCCAGTCCTTTTGGCCAAGGACTTTCGATTCTCATTTGGGGTACTTTCCCAAGGGGAGAGAGAGGGTGTTTTAGTTGATACCCACCATGAAAGGATGGGCTCTTGCGGGCTGGAAACAGGAACAGGACAGTTGGCAATGGGAAGGGTAGGAAGGGGCACGGTCGGAAAGGCTCATGAAAATCACCGGATTTTGGAGTCAGGATAAAACGGCGTTCAAGGCTTCGTGTTTTCATTTTTCTCCATTCTGTTCGCGCTGCAAGGTACTGACACGGACGGCATGAGAGTCTGACTTGACGGCAGCGAGCTGATCTGCCATGATCGATGATGACGACTGACTGGCTGTATGCTGTTGTAGCTGGCTGTATTAAAATTAAGAGAAAGAATTAGTGCTCGAATGAACCAGTAAGCATGTGTTCGTCAGGTGCATCTGAGGCCCAGAGTGGTGATGACGGTGATGGTAGTCGTTATGCTTTAGTCGGAGCTGCTTGGTTTGGTCTGATCTGATTTGAGGCTCTGGTCGCTCTAAAAACGGGCCGCTCGAGCTGCCAGCTTGCATTCCAGAGCGTCGGGGGATCGACAGGGTGCAGGTTGGGCGTAACCTCGGGAGCTTCCCAGCGCCGTCGCAGGTGGATCAGTGTGGCGTTGGACAGCTTCCACGGCTCGCGATTACATCAGATCCCCTATTCCGTCAAGTCATAAACGCAACCAACCACCCGCCGACCACTCGCCCGGCCCACCACCGCCAACAACCAACTGGCCTCCACCTCTCGAAACGTCCGTCCTTTTTCGCTCCAACCCTGTGTAGCACCGACGAGTCTTGACTCGTCAACTTGGATCGAGGCTGCAGAGCATACTCGTACTCGGGAGTCCCATCATCAGCTAAGCTAGCTATCCTGGCACCCAGCCGACTCGTCACCTCCCTCGAAATGCGACGCCCACGTGCCGAATAAACCGACGTGCATCTGCTCCAAGCAGCCACTTATATATGTCGACGTCTTCCCCTCGCAACCCTCTAGCGTACCCATATACTACTGCCCACAAAAGGCCATGCATGCCTCGAGCACTCCTCAAAGCAGCCGCTCGAACCTCCGACCCGTTAGCAGCTCCATCGACAATGCCGGCCCGCACAAGCTCACGCCCAAGGAGGCAGCCTTGCGGGGCGCCTCTCTTGCCTTCTCCAAACAGCAGCAGCAGCAGCAGCAACAGGCACGGCGCCAGAGCCTTACGCCCAGCTTCAACAATACGGTCGCCTTTTCACCCCCGGACGGTGGCGCACTCGTCGCGGCTACGTCGGCCTCGCGGACCCGGTCTCCCACCGGCAGTGTCAGTAGCCGACAGGCCAAACGACTGAGCACGCAGGGCACTGGAGCAGGGAGCGGAAAGCTAAGCAGGCAGACGACTGGTAACAGCAGCATTGTGCCTGAATACGATACAGGTCAGGCCACCGAGCACGAGAGGGAACGGCTGGCCCTATTCCTCAGCTCGCCCAGCTCCGAGCAGGCCAAGAGCCCGTACCTGCTACCCCCCGGCGGCAGGGCGTCCGGCACGGCGGCAGACCCCAAGTCTACCAGCTTCATAGCTGCCACGCTCGCGGCGAGCAGGAGCGTTAGTCCTGGCTCCAGCCCGGCTGGGCAGGGCGGTGTTGATGAGAGGGCGGCCGCCGGGAGGCCTCGCCTCGGCGAGCCGGCACATATCCGGAGGAAGGCCAACGCCAGGACGGAGAGCCCGGCGGTGAGCCCCTCGACCTCGAGCTCGGACGGCCTCCCGGACACGGCGCACCTTGCCCCTGCCAACTCGCTCATCTCCATGTTCGAGAACAAGGGTGAACAGAATGTAGACCCCGCCAAGGACAACCTGATTAGGCCGCTTGCCGACAGGTCCAAGGGGTGGCCCCTCCCGGATTTCAAGCTGGACTACGATAATGAGGACGACAAAGATTTGGGCGTGGAGAATATAAAGCCGCGGCGGAAGCCTGTGCCCAAGTCGAAGCCTAAACCTATTCTTAAGCCTAAGCCCAAAATTGAGGCAACACCGCCCAGGGCTGAGACTCCTTCTCCGCCAGTTGTTAGGAGAGCCAACACCGAGATAGTATCGCCAAAACCAAGGAGACCTGATACCAAGCCCAAGCTGGATCTTGAGGCCCGGGCCCTTGCACCTGAGGCGACTGATAAACCTAATACCACAACCTCGGACGAGAAAGGTAAACCAGAGCCTCCGAACGCGAAGAATTTGGAACGAAGCGCGGTCAACAATCAGAGGACTGTGTCGCCTTCAGAGGCGGAAGACCGAGTGGCGCCCAAACTAGAACCTCCTACCTTACCAGCCCGGTCTTCCTTTCCACCTGTGGCAGGCAAGCCACCAGCGCCGAAGAAGCGGCAGGCCATACAGAGGCTTTCTCTGGCCCCGAGCTCTGACGGCCAGGGTCTGTCCAGGCCTACCTCACCTAAAGATGAGGCGGATGAAAGGCCCCTGACGGGCGACTCCAGGTCATCTAATGATACCTTCGTGTCAGCATCCTCGACTCCCACACGAGCGGAATCACCGCCTGTCTTCGATCCTGCATCTCGCACTCTGACGCCCAAGGCCCTACCGCCACGTTCGGCTTCAGCCCGACCAGTGGCCCCTGCTGTACCACTTCGTCGAACTCTCACCGGCTCGTCCCAGCTCCCTATAGATTCGCTCTCCGATGCCATGATGGCAGGCTCCCTCGCGTCGGCGAGACATACACCCGTTCCCGCGGCAGGGACCCGCACGCCGCCACCAGTGCCACCCTCTCGCCGCACGGGGGCCGCGAGGAAGGCAACCAGCCGGGCCCCATCGCCTCACCACATGAAGAAAACCCTGCGCGACCAGCGCCCCAAGTCAGACGACGAAGATGCCCGGAGGCCGCACCACAAGAAGGGTCTCATCAATAGCAAGAAGCACACCCACCACGAGGGGTCCCGGCGCAGGTGGCGCGAGGAGATCACGGAGCGCGAGAGGAAGCGTTACGAGGCCGTGTGGGCAAGCAACCGCGGGCTGTTCCTCGTGCCGGCGCCGGGCAACGGGCCAGCGGCAACGGCACAGCCGTGCTCGGACCCTGGGCACAACCCGAAGGCGCAGCCGCACACCCACGCCGGCGCCCCGACCGGGGTGCGCGACCGCAGCCACGAGGAGCTCTCGGAGCACGTCGCCAGCGTCGTCGTGCGCGACATCTGGTCCCGGAGCAGGCTGCCCGCCCCGGAGCTCGCCGAGGTCTGGGACCTGGTGTACGGGCTCGGGGGCCAGCAGGCGGATGGCGCCGGCCCGCTGGTGGCGGCGGCGCTGAGCAAGAGCGAGTTCGTCGTGGGCACGTGGCTCATCGATCAACGCCTGCGGGGGCGCAAGATCCCGCCGCGCGTGAGCGACAGCGTGTGGAGCAGCGCAAAGGGGCTCTGGTCGGCCGCGAGGAACCCGAACCACCATAGTCACAGGAAGGTGAAAGGGAAGGGGAAGTGAGAGCGGCGCTCTAAATGGGTACAGAGAGCGTGCGGGCCCGGATCGACACCCTGGCTGCAATATGCTTTGTAATACGGATGGCACCCGCGCGCACGCGCACATAACCGCCCTCAGAGTCCTTTATTTTGTACTTGACATAGATCCGGCATCAGTGATACCCTCCCCGAGCAGTCTTTTCAGATAGAAATGTAACCGACCCGGTCCTCCGAGGTCCTGGCAGGAAAGAATGGAGAAGGCTTCCAGCTAGCTGGGAAGATTCTTCGCCGCCGCCTGGCCTCTGCGGTTCAGTCTCTGAACGGTCAGTGTGCCGCAATCTCTTTGCCGACAGGCCGCATAGTGTTGGACCAGGCGATAGATATACCTAGATACCCTTGCCCGCAAGAGACTCTGCCAAACCGACTCCACTCGTCCCGGACAGCCGCCCTGCGGCTGTGGCATTAATCCTCACGTAACCCACGCCCCTTCACCTTGCCGCCCCTAGTATACAATTCCATCAAGGAAGAAAGAAGCCTCGTCCCCGGGGACGAGGCGGATATAAACTCCATCTCTCACGCATATACACACACCAAGACGCACATCACCAGTGGTAATTCTTCGGATAGCCGCCAATCACCCTCCGGTCCCCCACACTACTCATCGTCGACTTGCGCCCGAAGGAGATGGTCCTTCGGCCCCTGACCGTTGGGGGCGCCTCGGGTGCGGGTGCTCTCAACGGGTTCGAGATAATGGCGCCGTAGCCCTAGATGGGTCAATTACATATTCCACAGGATAATATCCGGTCTACTTTGAGGAGTGAGAGGATGAGAGGAAAGGAAGAAAAGGATGGGTGAAGAAAAATGTTTTTTTGGGGGGGGGGGTGTGTTTGTGGTTTGGCCTGTGTTGTGTTAACTCACGAGGTCGTGGTAGATTTCCGGCGGAGCCCTGGGGTTGATGAGCGGCCGGGAGGAGGTATTGCCCATTATTAGTGTAGTGGTGTACTTATTATTATTATGTTCGAGAGGCCAGTCTCTTGTGAGTTTGTTTGGTTTAAATTATAGTGTCGCGGGGTTTCTTGTCTTCCAGGTACAGAATCATCGGTGTTCAGGAGAACAGCATTCGCGAGGATTCGCGAGAGGGGTGCATTCCGGGGGGACCTTGGATTATCACAGTCGCCAACCAGAGACCTATTTTCCCGACCACCCTCTGTAATCCTAGGCACAAGCAATCATCCCTCTTTTTTTTTTTTTTTTTTTTCCTTCTCTCTTACTTCGTCATCGAGCACAGGCTGGGCCGAGACACGATGCTCAGCAGGAGGCGGCCCAAAAGCCGGTTGATATGTGGGACCGCAGAGGGGCCTTGAATCAGGCGTCCACTGCCCTCCGAAACCCAGTCTGTGTCGTGTCTCGAGCATCATAGTAGGTTTTTTGTGTGTGCGAGCGTGCGTGAGGCGTGGCATTACGCCCCTTTTTGGGGGCCGAAGAGGCGGCGGAGCACGGGGGCCAACCACCGGCCCGGCCGTTTCAACCGCGCGCTGCGGCAGATGTAGTCGGCGATGTGGCCGGTCGGCCTCGGGCCGCCGACCACGTATAATAGTCTGGTGATCCAATCAATTGATGATGACCACATGCAGAGTGCGACGAGGAAAGAACCCGGCTTTGATTTTGCAATTAGAGATTAGATGCACCCACCACGTTTATCTTTTCTGCCTTGGCTTTATCAAAGGCTGATCCAGCAGCTCCTTTTTCAAACCATTCAAGCCTAGCTGCATTTTCCAGTCAGTCATTTCTGGTTGGATAAACCAACCTGGACTTGACAAAGTCAATGGCCATCACGGAGGAGGTTGATTGTCGAGTGAAAGAGTAAATCACTTGAGAAGAAACAAAGTCAAATGTATTCAGAGTTTGGACGAGTTAATGCGCGCGCTATGGATCAAAATCGACTGGGTATCATGATTGCAAAACCATTGTAAATTCAAGCATCGCCCAACAGCTTCAGAGCGGCGCAGTCATTCACTCCAGCATCTGGGTGGTGACTGCTCACATGCCATGACTGCAACGTAAAAGGGCAGGCACCAAGAGAAATCCACCCAAAGCAATAAGTCCTCGGAATCGCTGATTTGGGAGACTCCGACCTAGAAAACGCTTCGCCCAGCCCGGCCTTGAGTGACATGTGATGACAGAGCCCCTTGTGAAGACGTATGACGGCAGAACCTCGTTTCCACCCCCGCCATCGCTCTTCTTCTTCGCTCGAGCTGCTGACATCCTCGGGAAGTCCAAGGCCAGGACGCGGGGGATCACAAGACTCCAGCATAGGAAAAGTACGGGTTCGGGTTCGAAGTAGTCCTGCCTGTCCCCCTGGAATCCCGGGACGACTTTGTTGACGAGGAGAAGGTAGAGTCGCCAGACCGCCGCCTCGTCTGGAAAAGCGAGGACGCCCGCTCCTTCAGGGAGTTGCGGCGGCCCTCCTGCGCCGGAGGGGGCTCCGAGGCACATATGCCGCCGGCAGGCGGGCTCCGGCGCTTCAGCGACCTCCAGCGCTTCATGCGGGATGGCGTGGGCTGGGAGTCGGGGACCCTCTCGGCGGAGGGCGGCGTCTGCTGGTTCGAACCGGCACTCGTCCTTCGCGCCTCTGGCGACTGGTGGTCCGGCTGCACCCGCTTGATGGGGCTGAGCAACTTCTTCACAGAACTGTGCCGCTTCACAGGTGACGAGGTGCTGCTGCTGCTGCTCTTCAAACCTGCGCTTCCGTGGGCCATCGTCCCCCGCAGCAGCCACTTGAAGTCGACGTGGCCCGCCGGCCAGCACTTCGAGGTCGAGGTCAGCGGCCGGACGAACGCGCCGCCGCTTGCGTCCTCGAGGCACGACTGCAGGATGACCTTGAGGTCCAGGTTTCCGAGCCTGCGAGATGCGTTTTGTCAGTACGGTGGCGGCGGCGCACACACAAGCGATGAGAAAGAAGGGCTGTGGAAGTCATGAGCTGCAGGGTCGGGAGGCGAGCAACGAACGTGATGTGTTTGCCGGCAGGGCATTGCACGAGAAGCTCAAAGGTCTCGCAGCGGACGATTGTGGCCCACGTGGGGTGCTCATGGGACCGCCTGTCAACCTCCCAGTATCCATGGGTGGTGACCTCTGAGAGCACTGCTTCCAGGAAGAGGGAAACTTCGTAGCTTTCGATTCTCCGCTCTCTTGGGTCTTCCTGGATGGGTTGTAACTTCTCGAGGTGGTCGCAGTGCCTCTGTGTGCCGTTGCGAGGTACAAACGGGCGCAGGAATATATCCAGGTCCGGGCGAGTATGCAGGTGATGCGCAGCCTGGGCGTTGTTGGGTGGCTGGGCCATCTTAGGTGAGATTTAAAAAGGGAGGTCTGTTTGATGAAGCTTTTAAGTTTTACTTCAACTGTCAAGAAGGAGTAATGAATGGCTAGGTTGGTTTGAGTTGGCAGTATTTGAAGGATTAAAGGCTTAAGTTGCGCAAGTTCCACATAGGTACGGACGATTCTGGACATTTTTAAAGACGGTAGAGAATTGTAGCTTCCTGTTCCCTGTACTGATATTGGAGGGAATGTGGGTGGATTGACTTGGGAGCAATCCCATGTTGTGAATGTCGGCAAAATTTAATCAACCGCCTCAGCGATGCATTCACTAAGGAGAACTGTCCACTTTAGTCACACATATAAACCCATCGCTTCATCAGTAGTAGCCACCAGCCACAGGACTACCAAAGGCTAGTTGGTAAAAGTCTGCATTCTCAAGTCGTTTCCAATGGCACCTGTGGACCGTAAAATAGTAAAGCTTGTTATGAACCACATTTCCCTAACCCACCCGAGCGAGCCCTGAAGGAGGTGAGGTACTGTTTCGTGCATTACCATTTCTTGTTTAGAGAACATTATGACGGAGCTAAACATGCCAGTCATCGGGCTTTCTATGTCAAGAACCAATGCTCATCAACACTTGTCACTGTGACGGCTGCAGACTACGGACTAAGGGCGCCATAGATTCCGCTTTCACATAGCTTTGCAATTGTTCAACACCTGAGCTTGGCAGGGACATGGAATGGACTACACCCTGAAAATTTTCACAACAGCTGAGGGGACAATTCATGCCCATCATTTTCAAGGCAGTTTGAGCCGAGGGCAACTCCGGGACACAATCAAAAGAAATGCCATATCGATGGCTACCGACCCGATTATGCGGCCGCCAAGACCAGTGGGAAGGACCGATCCAACGAAACGATACCACAAGGGCAGCCGGTGTGTCAAGGCGTTCGTTGAACGCCGCGCGCTACGCATGTGGCTGATGAGTCTCGGGCGGCCGCAGCCGCACGAGATGGACTGACTCACCTACCATTTCTCACGGGGCACAGCAGCTCGGCCCAGCTGCGGGCCCGGTAGGAGAGTGGCCACGGGCATGACAAAACACGGGAGGCACAAGTTGGCGGGAAGAGGCGGATAGCAGTCACGAGCCGATGGCGGAAGCTGAATACCGGCGATGCTTGCCTTGTCCGATGACAGCGCACAAGGCGTTGTGCAAAAGTCATCCATACTCTCGCAACTCATGTCCTCAGAATGCTCACGTGTCGCACATGTTACAAGTACTGACGGAACGCGCACATTTAGGACATAATTGGCATGCTGGTTCCCCCCTGGTACGATTTCGGCTCTTTACTGTGAGAGTAGCTCCACCGAGGGCCTCGTAGGGTGATGCCACGTAATGAAACCTGCTGTACAGCTCTGCTAGCGTCGCTTCTTGCTTCGGTCCCGCCTTTTCTTCCTGGATCGTAGTATCGAGCGCCTGGCTATGGAGTTCTTGACATAGTCAATGATCGGCTCTCTCATCAACAGTAGCATAGTTACAAAACTCATCGGTGCAGCGATCATCCAACTGTTAAATACGGTCAGCCTCGTTGGGCCCGCCAGGCGATGTGATATGCTGAGACTTACAAGAATGAGATACCGCGTTCCAGGTCCGAGAAGGGCTCGAAGTTTTGCTGTAGCATCGTCAGTCGGCGGCGTAGAACACAATGGGGACATCCGGAAAAGCGGCAGAACCTCACCCCAAAATAACCAGTGAGGAAGGTAAGTGGAAGGAAGAATATGGTTGCAAGTGTCAACTGTTTCATGCTTTCGTTCTGGTATGTAGCGATGGTGTTGAAGATCAAGTTGATGAGCCCGTCCGCCTGAGCCTTGATGGCATTCAGAGATTCTTGATTGAGCACGCAGTGATCCAGTACGTCCCCGAGGTACGTATATGTCATCGGGGTGATAATGACACCCTTTGAGCTGTCTTGAAGATGCATTGTGGCCGATTCTACACAGGTGTCAGTCTAATTGCAGAGGCACACAATAACGTCCGGTCGTGGTAGACACCCAGCATACAGGAATTCCTGGGCCCCGCTTTCTCACAAGCCCAGAGACAAGTTCGGCAGCCAGAACGGTGGGAAATCGCCTACCTTGACTCATTTCGGTTTTGTGGTCGCGCAGTGCATTGATAAGGTTGACCACCGGGGTTATGAAACTCAGAACCTTGTTAAGTTCAGTAATGATGATGTACAGCTTCTTCGTGTGAGTAACATTGGGACGCGTCAAGACATCCAGTTCGAGATCTCCGATGACATCGCCGTAGGTGGTAGCTACGGGGATTGCAAGATCAATGACGGCGTCTATGATGGCCTGCCCCACCATCGACGCGTCGCATGACTGTCTTAGGACCGTGTCCCGCGTGTAGAGCCGTGTAAGAATCGGCTTCTCTATGATGTCGGCCGATAGTTCGAAGAAAGATATGACGGTATTGTCGTTCGTGATGAACATGGACACCTGCTCAGCAATAACAGCCAGGTGGAGGGCAGACAAGGCGGAATGCTTCTCCATGAACTCGACTCTTGCCTCGTTGGGTCCAGAATTATACCGTTGGACCGTTCTCTCGAGCGTTGCTCCTGATGCCGTTGAGAGGTCAGTGTCCCACGACTGGAGCTGAAACCGGGAGGTCTCGGCGCCATTCTCAAGCGACTTCTCGCGTATGTGTCGTGTTTTCTGTTTGGTTCTCCCCATCAGGCTCCTGACCCCTGACGAGATGCCGTTCGAAAATCCGGAGCCCTCCTTCCTCGCGCGAGCCTTGCCGCTGGAGCGGCTGGCAATGTCCGAGTCTGAGTCCGAGTCGCTGCTCGAGTCTTCGTGCGACACGCGCACAAGCTTGATCATGGTGAAGACGATGAACGCGTGGTTGGCATACCTAGGTTGGTGAGCTCAAAGATTGCAAGGGCCGGTGACCATTCTTCCTACTACTCACCAGTCCGTTTTTGCCCTGTTCCTCGTGTTCAACAAATCCTCAACAGACAGTTTGTGCAGTTGTTTATACTGCCCCAGGAGCGAGACGACATCCCAGCTTAGGCCGTTTATGTTGATCCATCGGCATTTCGCCCAGCTCGGCTGGCTCTCCTTCAGGAAAGGCCCGAGGCCGTCGTTATCGAGCCTGGTGACGTGGATATTGTCATGCGAAAAATCGATGACGGTGATTTCGCAAGGGGCGGAAAGCTTGGCCAGCGATGCGCGTCCTCCGTCTGTCTTGTACGGGTCCAACCCTGGCTCGGCACCGGGGTGCCAGCCTTTTTCGTGCTCGAACTCGCTGAAGTCGTCGATGCTCTTGAACGTGTTTGCTCGGGTCATGCGACGACGGATCGGGGAGCGAGGGGAGCGCAGCTGGTCTGCGTCTGGTTTCGTCGGGGAACGAGTGGAGACGGTCGGCTGACGGGAGAGAACAGTGGCAGGATCTTGTTCCATTTCGTAGTGTACATGCTGTGCTGCCCGGGCGGGCGTCATTTGTGCCGGAGAGGACGTCCCGGACTGCTCTGAGACTGATGTGTTTAGGGGCGGCAACGGAGCCGCGAAGTCTCGCGCCGTGACGCCGGATTGCGGCTGTTGTTCCTCCGACATGCTGCCGTTGTGTTGTTCGCGACAGGTCCGGGGGGTTCGATGGGCGTCAGACAAGGCTGTTGGGCGCCAGGAAGCCAGGAGCCGGAAGCTGGCGTGCGTTTGTACCGGAACTTCCACGACACGAGATTCGATGCTGTTCCATCACAGGGACGGTGGACGAGCAGCTGAGGATGCGTGCGCATCTGAAATGGGAAATAAGCTGTGCGAATTGGGGGGGCAGCAAGGATCCACGAAATGTGCAGGGCCCCAAATCGGCAATCCTAAAATAACTCCCATTCAGCCCCCAGGCCTGATAGTTGCGGAGACTCTCGTATTGGCTGGCCAGGAACCAACGGGATGTTCCATTGCGAGATTCGCCAGATCCTGGTGTTGGAGCAGTGGATGCATACTGTATGTACTATGCATGCATGCATGTCGTCTCCATCGCGAAAATCGGAGTCGAGCCAAGCAGAGAGGCACAGCCAAGAAAGGGTCGCGTGTGAAGTTTGGGATGTGGGGGCTCCAACAGAGAGAGCAAGGGTCCTGCTTGGTCCCTCCCTTCCTTAGTCACCATCCCAAGACGACGTTGAATTAAGGTGCCGGCGCCTTGTCCCGGTAGCCTTCGGTTCCAATATCCCGACTTGGCATCTTACTATCAATTCTATCTTAGCAGCTCGGCAGACGCAGCCCGTTCCTCAATCATCATTGAACACAGCCAGGACCGCCCAACCCGTTGCCCCAGAGGAGGCTGCTCGGTGGCGCGCCCCGGGACAGAGGCTTCCAATGATGTTTTCTTGGGGGCGTCTACCAAACCAAAGGTGACTCTCAATATTGAGCTGCCAAGCGGTGGGACAGCTCGGCATTGACAGGTTCCTGTCCCAGCCTCGACCGGCGACCTACCCAATCAAATATGCACCGGGCCGAGATATTGAGAATCCTATTGCTTCAACGTGGCATACGGCTTAGCGAAAGATGACGACCGCATCGCTTTTTACCATCCACTCTCTGCCTTGTGGCCTGCCAAGAGCTCGCTTCTCACGGGTCTACAGGTTTGCCTCGTCCAAACCCGCCTGTGCTGGCTCTCTGGCCAGGGGCTTTGGCGAGATGCCAGTGGGGGAAACGTGGCGGAACTCGACGCAAACAAGCCTTCTTTGCGTCCCACGATACCTCGCAAACTTGTTTCTTGCCCTCGTATCCCCGTATACGCTTTCCCTTGTGGGAGGACGGAGATCATCACCCTTGCCGCCGGTAGGTGGATAATTCATCCGTGGTCAGCCACGCTGGCAGCCCCGGCGGGCCAGCACGGTAAGCCTTTGTGCCGGGAATGATCCATCACATACCACACACCAAGGACCGTGCGGTCGGGACCTCTCCTACGCGTTCACGAGAGCCTCGGCTAGAATACCCGCGTTCTTGGCCCGAGCCGTCCTTGCCAGATGTCATTGTCTCACCCGAGCCTTTCCCTCATGCTGCGTGACCAGGATCGGGAGGCTCGACGTCGTTGCCCGCCTGCTAAGCTCTTCCGAAATGTATGTCTCATCCGGACGCCTCAAATTGTTGCAAGGGGGGGGGGGGAGACTGGCTGACCTCCAGAGACGGCCTTCCTGTCACGACATGCATGCCCTCCCATACCGCCACGGAGGGCCGACCGAGCCTCAAGAAAGTGCGGCTGGCGAGAATGAGCCGGCCTGATGCGCCCCCCCGCTTCAGGGCTCTGGCCGCGGGGCGCGCGCAGCATCAGGACGAGCAGGGCCCCCCCGAGGGCGGTGAGAATTCCATTGGCGGGCCGAAGCGAGGATGACGGCGTGAGACTTGGTCCTCAGTCACCCCGGATCCTGACTGACCGACTGGCCCGGCTCGAGCTGGCGGGCCAGCGCGACCGCGTAATGCCACGCGCGCACTCACCAGACACCGCCGTCCACGGCCGGCAGGGTTCGACGGGCGACGGCGGGGACGCAAGACGAACGCCAGCCGCGGCGGTTACCTGCCTCCTCACTGACGCACACTCTCGCTGCCACGTTGGTGACAAGAACGGTCACAGTACGGCCGAGACACCGCTCTCGGCTCAGGCAACCTCGAGGCATCAGATGGTCTGTGGGCCTGTCGCTTCCCCAGGTCCCTTGTGTTGGTTTGGCTCCTGAGTCCCGCCCATCCTGACAGGCGCCGTGACGCTATCATGTCTTTGCTTGGCCCGGGCCGGGTGTGAGATGTGCTTCCCGTCAATAATGACTCTGGCCTAGTAGGGCTGGGGCGGGCCCGCCTTACTTATAGCCGAGCGATCAACTCCTACCTGGCGCTCGATCAAACCGAGACACTCGCTTCCTAAGCGACCCTTCTGCTGCTTCTGCCATCAGAGACTTCTTTCATAAATTCTTTGTCTCCGGCAAACCCCCTCCGAGAGTGACACAGGCGTCACCGTACATGTCCAAACGGAAACCCTCACGACAATGACGACGGCCTCTAACTACACCCCTGCGTTGAGTGCTTTCTCTGCCTCGTGGCAGGGACTTGCCCACCTCTTCGGGTTCCGGAACGGCTACAACTTCGTTCTCTGGTGCATCTTTGCCCTTGGCCTGCTCGCCTTCACGCTGAGCCGAGCTCCATATCTGGACTACTATGGCGTGTTTTGCAAGAAAGAGTCACTGACACCGAGTCTCCACGCGGCACCAGGAGAATGTTACTTCTTCCTCAACGGCGGAAGGGAGCAGATAGGCATGATGATACATCTCTACGCTATAATACCGTGTTGCGTGCTCTTATTCTTCCAGTTCGTCCCTATCCTCCGGCGCAAAGCAGTCATGTTCCATAGGATCAACGGGTATATCGTCATGTTGTTGATGGCAGTCGCCATGGTCGGCGGGCTGATGGTGACGAGGAACGCATTCGGAGGCGACATGTCGTTCCAGGTCGCCAACGTGCTTCTGGGCGCGGCGGTGACCACATGCCTCGCTCTGGCCATGGTCAACATCAGGAGGCTACAGGTCGACCAGCACAGGGCGTGGATGCTGAGAGCCTGGGTTCTAGTAAGGCACTGGCTTTCTCCCCCCAGTTCCCATATTCTGCCTGAACGAGTTGAACAAAGCCCGGAATAACGCAGACACACGGTTAACCAGTGGAAAACGACAGGCCGCGAGCATCATCACGATGCGCATCGTCCAGAACGTCGCCTGCCGCGCAGTCAGCGGCCAGGGGTACACTGCCATGCGGCCGTGCGCCCAGATCGACAGCGACGGCGTCCTGCCCAGGTCCCTGGTCGAAGGCTCGTGGCCGGGATGCGCAGCCTATTTCTCGGGCGAGAGCCCGGGCCAGCAGGTCCCTGTCAGGGCCGACTACTACGGCCTCCCCATCGAGATCAACGTCGCAATCTCCATCGTCAGCGGGGCGTCGGCCTTTGTCGCGCTGTTCCTGCATGCAATGGGCATAGAGTTATACGTGAGCCCCCCAGCCCCCAGCCCCCAGCCCCCAGCCCCCACCTCCTTCCCCCCTTACTTCTGTCGCGACAACACGCATTCCGCAGCAGGGACCAACCCCCCTTGCCCCCCTCTCCAGTGAGCAAGACATAGACATGGATAGCACTCAGACCTGATCACCCACACGTCGCAGCTCCACCTGACCTCAGAAGAGTCAGAGCGTCTGCGCCAGGCCGCCTACCACAAGCAGTCGGCACCCGGCGCGAGACACAACACTCCGCGCGGCGGCCGCCCAGCCGCTGATGACCACGCCGGTTTCGGGTGCCCCGCCGGTGCGGCCGCGTCCGACGGAGATGGCAAAGCGGGGCTGGGTAGCGACACCGCCTCGGAAACTTCGTGCGAGGCGGGGGCTCGGGAGGCATGAGCGGCGTTGTCCATGGCTTGTGCGCGGCGGCCTTCGAATCATAGGCATGCGAGCGTGTAAGCCGTGCATTCCTTTTCCGGCTGAATAATTTGCGTTGCGGGTAGATATTATGAGGGAAAGAGAGGTAAGCGACTGTGATAGCGGCAGATGAGGGAGTCCAGTAATTTTGCTCATAATGCTTCAGGCAAATGTATTTTTGAATGGCACTCCCTATGCTGGGGGCTCTGCACCCTCCTCTGCGTGTGCCCCAGATGCTCTGTTCTGTTTTCCCCCCTGCTATTGACGATTGGTGGAATTTGCAGTTGCAATGATATCTGCGACTGAACGAATTATCGCTTTTCCAGGTCTAGGATTTTTATTGACATACTAGAAAACATGCCGACGGACACTCTTACAAGGACTTGAAAGAAGAAGCGGGGAGGGGGGGCCGCAAGAAAGATAGAGCCGAGGGGAGGAGGCAGGGAGCAAGAAGGTACGAATTGGAGCAAGGACGGAAACAGGCTTGGTCTGGTCGCCCGTTTGCTTTATTATGTGGCTCCCGGATGGAAATTTGTCACCTTTACGACTGTCAAAAAATGGACCGTCTGTCAACACGCACTGTGGCTTGTGCAGCACGGAGAAAAGGTTTGTTTACAGGCACACAGAAAGGATTATATAATTAGGTGCTACTGAAACGACCAAAAGGACACCCTTCATCCTTGACAGGGCAGGAGCAAGAAGTCAAGCGACATGGTATCTACAGTTTTCGGAGAAATCCTGTTCTCGTCTCCAAGCAGGTGCTCACGATTCCAAAGTGAACAGGCTCGCCGGCTCCTGGCAAGGTCCAGCTTCCAGCCTTCCGTTCCCAGGGATGAGACAGGTCTTCTTGCCCTCGCTCACCAGCGTCAACGCAAGGCTCTTCTCACCCTTGAATGTGAACAGCTGTCCCAGGTTCGTGAAGCCCGATCCATCAGCTCTTCCGCCGCACGAGAATAGGTTGATTTGATCCCATGGCTGCCTTCGGCCATCAAAAGAGATGCAACCCTGGGTGGCGGTGCTCACGATCAGGGTGGCATCACCGCCGCTGCCGTCATTGTGCTTGCCAGAAGTGATCAGATCCCAAGTGGTGGGATTGGTGCAGTCAGTGAGGGCGACAGGAATGAGATTCATCCTGAAATCGCCCGCTGTAGGATCCACTGAGAGACATTGACCATTGGGAGCACGGATCTTGGTGTTGCTGAATGCTCGCACGGCTGTGTCATCACGCTGCTGGGCCTCTGCTGCCGCGACCGGATCGACCTTGTTGTCAACACCGGGGACCGGAGCCGCCGAGTCTGTGGGTGTACTTGGAGCGTTCGTGGCTTTCGACTTGTTAGTAAGTCTGATGGCTGCGGAGGAGACTGGGCGATCGGGCGTACCTGTGGTAGTGGCCGATGTACGGGTGGGTACGGCGGCGAAAGAGAAATCCTGTGCTGCATCTCCGGGACTGCAGGCAGAAATGCCCACGGTGTCGTCCTTGACTGTCAGGCACTGCCCCTGGGCGTTCTGCGGCTGCAATGATTGAGGGCCTTCTGGCTGGCTGAATGGGAAGATTTGAGAGTTGGTCTCGATGCCGCCTATGGATTGCCAGTGTCAATATACTGCCTGCAAAGACCCGAGGTGATGGTTGTCTGGGGGCAAGGGCAAGGGGGTAGGTAGGTGGGGTTGGTAGACTGACTCCCATCAGCTCTGCCGCCGCAAGAGAACAGGAGGACTTGGTCACCCGCAGCCCGGCGAGGGTCGAAGTTAACACAGGCGCCGGTGGTGGTGCTCACAATGAGCATTGACTGAGGGGTACTGATGTGCTTCCCAGCGGTGATGATGTCCCATCCTTGGCCATCTGTGGAACCACACTGGGCAACTTTGAGGGGGGTCAAGTTGGCCCGGAAGTCGCCCGAAAGCTTGTCGACGTAGAAACATCTGCCGTCCGAAGTCTGTGGGTGTTGGTCAGCTTTGGGGATCGCGACCGGGCCGTCAGCAGAACTGACCTTGATATTGATGTTGGACGAGGCCCTTGTGGCAGTATCGTCACGTTGGTGAGCCTCAGCGACGGCGGCCTCATCAAGGGAGGAAACTGCCCTGGCCGAGACGAGCGGGTTGGCGGAGGCGAGGCCGGCAACAGCGAGGAAGGAGACCAGCTGAGAAACCATGGTGAAGATGATGATTTTGTGTAGATGAATGATTGTGTGCACGTGTGCAAAGAATGCTTGGTAACGAGATGCTTAGAAAGTGGCGTTGTGCTGCTGTGCGCGAGTGAGCCGGGACCGAGATGCAAAAGAGAGCAGCTGAGAGAAGTAGAAGTTTTGAGAAACTGCTGAAACGAAGGGAAGAAGAAAAGAAAGTAAACAGAAGAGAGACTGCTCAAGTGGAGGGAATCTTAGGCATCAAAACATCGACGGCAAGTCGCGACTTCTCTTGTCCGGAGTCAAGTTGTGGGAAGGTGCGTGCACCTCCGGGACTTATACAGGGTGAATAAGATTTGCGCCACACTCGTGGAATTGGTGCAGTCGGTTTGTTTCCAGTCGGTTTCGCAGCTTGGCCACAATCGACGCGCCACGAGGACGACAACGACGCACATGGACGGCCACTGGACGGCCACTGGACGGCCCACGCACGGCGTTTCTTCTGCCTTTTGACGCCTGGTGGGTCGAGGGCGCGAACATGCAACTGGGGCTGGCCTCGGCCTCCCTGGCCGCAGAAAAGGCCTCTCGGACATGTGCTTGATTCGATGCGGCCCCCGACACCAGGCCGGCCGGACCAGTTTTTCTTTTTCTTGTTTCTTTTTGGCGGGATGTGAAGGGGAAAAGCAGGAGCGTTTAAGGAAACGCCAAGCAACAGCGTCCGCCCCCTCCGGCCGCGGGCCTTCTATCCAGGTTGCTGGACGAAACCCACGTTGTTGCACTGCAGGTGCAGGAGTGCGCCACCAGCGCTAACCTGCCCCGACTGGACAGGCCCAAAACTTGAGACGAACCGGCGCTGGCGGGAAGCCCCATCCATCCCCATCGGAGCCCCCCTGCCGCTTGACCACTGGAACGCATGCGATTGGGCAGGAGGGCAACGTGCATCCAGATTAGGAAGTTACAGGGGTTCTCGGTCTGCTGGTGGCGGACCCACACCTTCCAAGTCCACCGGTCTAAGCCAGTGCACTCAGGTCACATACAGGCAGACAGGTGGAAATGGGTGAGTGTTTTAGATCATGAAGGACTGGAAACGGTATGGGTAGGTTCGACGACAATATGGATTAAAAAGAAGCCACGTTATAGAGGCGAGAGTGGGCACATTAAGTCTGGTGGTCTCAAGGGAGATCCTTTCAAAAAGTGGGAAAAGAGGGTGGTGAAGCATTGCATAGAAGCACAATTATTCTGAGCAGGGAAGAGGGTCAAAAGGATGTGCAATGAATTTCAGAGGACCGAAGGACGTGGCGAAGGAAAAAGAAAATCGAGTCCATTGGGGGCTCGAATCGAGCATGTACTGAAGCAAAGTGTCCGAAGACCAAGAGCATGATACTGTTGGTCTGTGCATATTGGAGCCACTTCGCTGACAGACATTCGTAATGGTCCTGGCATGGCCGTTGGTGGCTGGTAAACAGCTCTCTGCCTTGATGGGCCCAGGCAGACTCTATTAATAGCCGGGGCTGTCTTGGGTGGTCTCCTACCCAGTGTCCCCAAAGTTGGAGAAAGCAATTTGATGCTGGCCACATGGCACTGATGAGTTTAACTAGCTAGAGCTACAGTCTTCGTCAGGCACCAATATTTGCGAAAGTGAGGTGCACAATGGGTCTACCAGCCCCCAACCAAGGCAGGAATATCATGTCTACTAAGTGCTCGAATTTGTGGGTAAAAGATAATGCGAAAAGTGAGAAATTTCCGAACCAGACACATGCGATGGTATCATTTCCAGCTCGTCAAAACCTCTGTACACCAAACGCTCGCGCGTGTTGCTAAGCAATGTGTCTTGTCCGGCCGTCTCCTTCAAGACAAAACCGAGCAGGAAGCCGTCGAACCAGGAATCATAGGATGAAGAATTCAAATCCGACCATCCCGAGGTCACGAATGTGCACAGACAGTCTAGGCCATTATTTCTTCGATATAAATACCTCCAACCCCTCCTGTACCACGAAAAAAGTGGCGTGGGCTTCCAGTTCCCTTCCAGGGTTCACGAGCTCAAAGTGGTAGTCCCGCAGGAGTCGGGGCACGACCTTGTTGATCTCGAGCAGGGCAAGGTTGCGGCCGATGCAGACGTGGCTACCGCCGCCGAACTACACGATGGCTGTCTGTCAGCTTCACTTCCGCATCGTGGCAGGGCAGCGGCTGGGAAATCTGCTCACCTGAAACATGTACCGCTCCATCCTCTTCGCCTCCTCAGGGTCGCCCAGCCACCTCTCTGGCCGGTAAACATCGGCGTCCTGCCCAAAGGTCGCCTTGTCGCGGTGTAGGACCCACCCGTTCACTGCGATGGTCACGCCGCCCGGGAAGACCTGGCCGTCGACCTCGGCTCCCTCGGGCGGCACCAGGCGGGCGATGTTGAGTCCCACGGCCGGCCGCACGCGCATCGCCTCCTTGAGGCATGCCTGGAAGTAAGGCAGGTTTTGGGCCTCATTCCACGAGATGTTGCCCGTGGCGGAGATGGTCCCGTCGGCGGCTGCCGTCTTGATCTCCTCCTGGATTCGGGCGTAGACGCGCTGGTCGGAAAGGACTTGCCAGAAGAAGGACTGCATGGTCGAGGCTGTCGAGTCGGAGCCGGCGAAGCTGTGAGGTTGTCAGCAGTTTGCGACATCGATACCCGACAAGGCTTCATTCACAAAGCGCGGGCAACCAAATGAGTTAGGACTCGACCTACATCGCGCCATGTGCGACGGCAAAGACATCACCTTCACCAAACCGCTGCGGGTCCTTCAGATGACCCTTGATCAGACTGGCCAGCAAATCTTGTCGCCCATCACCTCCCCTCCACTTGCCCTCGCTCTCCTTGTCAAAAGGCTTCCTCCGTTCGAGCTCCTCGAGCGCCATGCGAGTGATGAGTGCGTCCTTGGTCGTCAGACCCGGAATCAGACTCCGCAGTGGATTTCTCCTCAGGAAGTGGTCCATAAACGGCACTTGTCCCACGATGCCGTTGTACCGCTGCATGTCGTCGATGGTGCGGATCGCCCCGTCCACGTCCCGCCCCTGCTCGAGGAACCCAAAGCTCCGGCTGAAGGCCACTTCGCCCAGAACGTCGAAGGCGAACCAGTGGAGCCAGTTGCCAAGGTCCACGATGGGGCCGTTCGAGATGTCCTTGGTCTTAATCCCGGTGGACCCCGCGGCCGAGTTCAATTTTTGCATCAGAACCTCGATGGTGTCGTCGATAAAGGGGCTGAGCTGCTGCATTGCTGCCATGCTGTAGGGCACATTGGCGACCTTTTTCTTCTGGGCATGGACATCTTCGCGGTACTCGGTGAAAATGTCTGGGTTCTCCGGCGGCGGGAAGACACCGTAGAACTTGGTCTTGTAGAAACGCTTGCCCGCTGATAGCAGGGTCCGCGCAGCCTCGGGTGACGAGACGGAAACCTCATTTGGTGCAATCCGCACGATGGGACCATACTTCTTGTGCAGCTCGATATGCTCGAGGTGAGTGTGCGTTGAGGCGGTTGAAATCACCTTCCATAATCTTGTCATTGAGGCCAGCCAGGGGCCAGGATATTTTCGCAATGGTGACGCATATTTCCTGTATAATGCGCGCACGACGATGAAGCCGGGGATGGTAACGAACCACCACCGAATCAGGAACGGTAGAAGGCCTGTGATGAATGCCCGGGTGGGCGAGATGGTCCCACTCTCCGTCTGGAGTCTGTCGATGGGGCCAGCCATTATTGAATAAATTTCCGTGCTCTGAACCGAGGGTTGAACCTGATGGCTAGAAAATGAGAATGTTGAATGGCAAACGGAGAGGAACTGCGTGTCCGCTATAAATCCTTGGGACCATGGCTATGGGGGAGACGCGCCTCTGGGCCTTATTACTTGAGACGGCGGGCTCGGACATCGTCAATGGCGGCCAGGTCCCGGAGGAAACCACCCCTACCCTGGGCAAGGAAAACACCAAGATATTTGTCAAGGTGGAGTAATCTGAATATCAGATTCCATCGTGCGTTAGACCCGGCGGTAGCCCGCGGGGAACCAAGATCTAAGCTCCCGAAGTAACCTGAGCAGACTACACATACTTCCGTGTTGGTGGATGACCCAGCTATCGGCCCACGTTCCTGCGGCGCGGTCGCGCGGCGTTTGTGTCACGTTGTAGGTGTCGCAGTCAGTGTGTAGGTTGTGACCGTGACTTGGCGAGCTTTCGGCGAACCAAATATCTGCCGGCTTCGGGTGGTCCGTCCCAGCCATCCCAGGAGCCACTTCGAGCCGATTATGCGGGGAGTTCCTGGTGGTCAAGCGAGTGCTCAACGGTTGCTAAAAGTGGTGGCCGAAAGGAGATGACGTCCAACATGCTTTCTCCTCTTAGCGCTGTGACCGCTGAGAGCTTCGCACGGCACTTTTGGCGTACGGGCACCCTCACCTTGCAATGAGAACACCAGGCGAGCCTAGCACCGATGTCCGTATTTCCGTCATGATAAGCAGATCTGCACCGATAGTACCATTCCTCAGCAGTGTAACAGAGCACTGCAGGAGCACAGTACCGTAGTTGGAGGTGGCCAGACTCCACAAATAGAAACACATCAGGCGGCGGGTTCACGGGAAATACCCCAGATTTACCGGGGGGCAGGGCGTTCCCACAGATGAGGGGCCGATGATGCTGGGGGCTAGTACGTTCGAATCGGGAATAATACAGCGGTATCTGGGCAAAGGAGCGATGATGGCTGTTCGCTTTTCCGGCGGCAACGGCTGGTCGAGGCAAAGGAGGGAGATCATTGTCCCGGCGTCTGTCCACGTGTTGTTCCAAGCCGAGCGGAAATCTTGGGGAAACTCAAGCGCACGGCCATGCTTGTTATGACGAGAGGTTCATGGGCGCATGGACCGGCGGCATAGACCGGCGTTGGACCCCTTGAAGCCAAATTAGATGGACGAGGTATAGACGCACATGTCGTCCATGTATCGATGGTGCACTCCCGTACTTGATGTAGGGCTCCATTTCATTAAGACATGCAGCCCGGAGACAGGGGAAAGGGGTGGAGCCCAATATGGCCGGCCAGTCGCCGCACCACCATTAGTCATCGCTGGGTGCCGCCGGCCGGGAGCCCCAACTGACATCACTCGAATTTTTGCTGAGCTTGTTCGCACAATTGTTCGCAGAACAAGCCACGAAAGCTTCACAACGAACCGCTACAATGGCCCCTTTCGCGTCGCCTCTGAGTTGCTCCAACTCGCTGTCGGCGGCAAAGCTGTTCGTACAGCTCGCCCCAAACCGAGGGTCCGAGCCCGTCCTCGAGTTCCTCCTTCCCCGGTGCGCCTCCTCCATCGCCAGGAGGACCCTCCACAGCAGCTCGGTCTCGGCACGTCGAGTCGACACATCGACAGGCACGACGCACGGCAACTCTCCAACAACTGTGAAATGGAGGGTACCAAGAGGAATGCTCTACGCCGATCCCGCACCTTCGATGATACCGAAATCGCTCGGCCAGACCGCAAGGAGGAGATACACCCAGGCAGTGTACAACCCGCAGAAGGACGAGGATGGCAACGACGTGACACTCGAGATCACACCCAGGGCAGCCAAGGTGTGCTAATCATCATTCAAGTCCATCGTCTGTAAACTTGCTGACCCGGCACTCCCCCCAAACAGCGGCTCACCGAGATTATGTCCAAGGACAACAACCCGCAGCTGGCCCTGCGCATCCAGGTCGAGTCGGGCGGCTGCCACGGCTTCCAGTACCTCATGTCTCTGGTCACGCTGCCGGAGTCGATCCCGCCCAGGCCCGCCGCCGCCGCCGAGCGGAGCGAGCACCCTGGCGAGGGTGCCGGGTCCGGCGAGGTGCGCGAGGACGACACCATATTCACATATACGGCCGAGGAGGGCCAGCAGGCCGACCTCAAGGGCGCCAAGATCATACTGGACCAGCCATCGCTGGACCTCCTCAAGGGGAGCAAGGTGGACTTTACGATGGAGCTGATCGGGTCCCAGTTCAAGATTGTGGACAACCCGCTGGCAACGAGCAGCTGTGGGTGTGGGACGAGCTTTGACATCAAGGTATAGGCGCGCGCCACTCCTGCGGAACAAATCACAAGGGACATCGCCGCTGTACAATAATAGACATTGTATATACTCGACATCTTCACACACCGACGACTTCATGACCCAGAACTGAGAGGCAGTGAGACGCGGTATTGTATTACTTGGCCTTGCATCCACGCATGGTTCTCGACAAACGGTGACCAGTCACAGGAAGGTGTACAAGCAGGTGTAGGATGGAATATTTGAGTCTTTTCCGGAAAGCAAGCAGACTTTTTCTCATTTAACGCCGTGCATCCATGTCCGCGTACCATTCCAAATCCCGTAGAAAACCCAAGCCGAAAAACCACCAGTCATTACCAAGTAGTACTTAGTTCATCTGGCGGATGAGAGCGTTGATGTTCTCCTCACGGTTTCCAAGGTCACCACCCTCGATGAAGTGCTTGAACTTGCGGGGGCGGAAGCCACCGTTGGGGTTGGACAGCTTGAAGGGCCACAGGAAGTTGGCCGCCTGCTTGAAGTTGGGGCCGACGGTGTAGATCTCGTGGATCAGATCCTCGATACAGATGATGCCGTACTTGCCGAGGTTCTCCTCAATGATGGAGTTGTCGGTCAGGGGAATACGCTGCTTGTTGACCTTTCCGTATCCACGCTTGTAAACGAGCTCCTTGACGCTCTTCAGGTTGGGGTAACCGTAGGCGACCCAGGGCTCGATGACCTTGATCATCTCGGTGATGGCCTTGGTGACGCGGACGAAGACACCGTTGTTGATCTGCAGCAGACGGAGCAGCTGGAGGATCTTGCGGGGCTTGGGGGCGATCTTGTTGATACTGCGCGGCTTGTCAGTCATTGCTGGAGCCAGGGCGGCGGATTAGACGGTGGTGTAACATACCCCTTGATACGGACAATGAAGATCAACTTGGGCTCAGCAGGGACGTAGAACTCGCCGTTCTGCTTGGCGACACGGGCCAGGCGGATCTTCTCGCGCTCTGCATCGCGGTACTCCTGGACGTACTTCTCAGCACGCTTGAAGATGACGCCGCGCTTCTCCTTGTTGGCCTATCAAGTCGGAACGGTTAGCATCGTCTGCCGGACCACAAGTATGTTTGACAACCAAGCTCATGTAGCATCGATCAGACCCGAAAGACAGTATAATTCGCGGACATCATCGACCGAAGTCTAGTCGAAGCGTGGATAAATGTTGTGCATCACTTCGCTTCCCCCCCTCACGCCGGTGTTTGGATGAAAACTGACCTTCTTCTTCTTCTCGATCTCAGCCGACTTCTCAGCACGAGCCTTCTCCTGCGACTTGCGCTTCTTCAGGAGGGTCTCAGGGACCAGGATCTGGTCGTTGGTGGGAACGGAACTATTCATGGGCATGCAGATTAGTACGTAGTCCGGCATACTTCGGCGAAGTATGGAGGAGAGCGCCGGTGGAGAACTGTTGCGAGTGCGACATTCTCTGCGTGGCTAACTCGCTTGCAAGTTTTGATCGGTGAGCCCAGGGGTCTAATCGCACATGCACGTGTGTGCACACTGCAGGGAGACGACGGGTGCAATCTCATCCGACAACACCTCGAAATAGATCGAGAAATGGTGCTCGCGGCTCACATCCTCATGCAGGCAGCTCGTGCACTGCTTCGCGAGGGGTGCTACTCGGCGGCAATGGATTTAAGAGAGAAGACCTTTGCAGGCCTTCAACTCCAACACCCCACGAGACATCTCTCAGTCCACAAGCTGTGTCTCAAGCCTGTGAGAAAGAGGGAGAAGCGCAGGAAGGATCGAGCTGGCTGCGATTGCTCCGACCTGGTGTGTGGCGGTACACATCCGCAGAGCAAAAGCTTTCCCAGCAGGAGAGGACGACGACAATCCGCAATAGATGCTCCGTGGTACCAGGCGGTCGGCGGAAAAGGGGGGGAAGAGATGGCAGCTGGCATCATCTGTTCGACGATGCCAGCCCGTGATCGCGGGAGTCAAACATACGTCGCAGGCATCTTGAAGGTCGGTGTCGTCGACTGTCCTTTGGGAGATGGCTTGTCGGAATGAATGTCGGTGGGCGGTGGAAGTTCGTCCAGGGCTGGAGAGAAAAAGGGAAAAGGTCGTGCACTATTTCGATGGGGGAGATTTTGAAAACTCCGCAGCAGCGGATTTTGTGGACTGGTTTCTGATTGGCTAGTCTGCTCGCACAAGTGGGGCGGCTTCGCGCTCACCGCCCGCCCGGCAGCCACAGGGCCTGAATTTTGCACACACTGCAAAGCTCAGCATTTTCGCGATCTTCGACTTTTGATTGATTCCTCGTCCTCACATACGCATTAACTGTCAACGACCCAGTCCGCCAACACTCAAGTCAAGATGCCTCCCAAGGGAAAGACCGTGCGCCCTGCGCAGGAGAACATCTCTCTCGGCCCTCAGGTCCGCGAGGGTAAGCCACCATCACCCAAGCCCCCAGCGAGCGCTTCGGCGTCCCGCGCAGAGTTCCATTCGTGACTGACGAGCCCCTCCATTCTCACAGGTGAGCTCGTCTTCGGCGTTGCCCGTATCTTCGCCTCCTTCAACGACACCTTCGTCCACGTCACCGATCTCAGGTTCGTCAGCCCTTGAAGGAGAAGAGTCCCGTTCACATGTCCCACGAGACTGGGAGGTGTGCGACCCGGAAGGGACACAGAGACTATGATGGGAGGAGAGTGACCCAAATGTTTCGAGCAGCGGCTAACATTCTGGGTGATTCCAGTGGCCGCGAGACCATTTGCCGTGTCACCGGTGGCATGAAGGTCAAGGCCGACCGTGACGAGTCCTCCCCCTACGCCGCCATGTTGGCTGCCCAGGACGTCGCCACACGCTGCAAGGAGCTCGGCATCACTGCCCTCCACATCAAGATCCGTGCTACCGGAGGTACGTTGTCATGGCCATCTGGCTTCACCAGTCCCCCCATTCCTTGGAACCCGCCCACTGACGGCGACAACACAGGTAACGCCACCAAGACCCCCGGCCCCGGTGCCCAGTCTGCTCTCCGTGCCCTGGCCCGTTCCGGCATGAAGATCGGCCGTATCGAGGACGTCACCCCCACTCCCTCCGACTCTACCCGCAGAAAGGGTGGTCGCCGCGGTCGTCGTCTCTGAGCGCCCGGCACCTTGTTTGCTCTCCTGGATGGACTGGCAACGAAAACCCAGGAATTGGGTGGTTACTGCGTATGGGTTACTTTGTGGCGTTGACAGTTACGAGGAGAACGGCTCGCGCCTGGTCTCCATTATCTACAGCCCCTTTAGGGGGGTTTGTCACATGATGCTTATGGCACAGCTACACCAATGAAGAACAAGTCAAAGCACTTGAACCCGTTGCCAAACACTATGTGAACCCTGTCCCAGTGATGAGAAACCGATTTGACTCCGAGAAAGCACAGGCCATGATTCTGTAGCTGAACGTTGTTGGGCAAGCATGGCCGCAAAGCATCAATGCAGAACAAGCCATCCAACATGGAGAGCAGGGGAGGGGAGTGTGTTGTTGTACGGTCCGCCAGGAAGCATCTCTGGAATCAAGTATTTTCAGGCATCAAGCAGTCTAATTAGCAGCTGATTCGATCCTGTCTAGTCAATCTTCATTGTGCCACCTCGGTGTCTCCAGGAATCCTCAACGCCTCGCTTCAGATGATCACCGAAATGGACAGAAAAAAATCAAGTCCTTAGAGTCTCCTCCACGCAGAGCTCACTTGTATTCCGGCCGCAGGGTCCAGATGCCCCTCATCGTGCTGCCCGCCGTCTCCATCCTGGCCACCGCGTTCAGCGCCGCCTTGAAAGCCTCCGTTGCCTTCTTTGTATGGCAATAAGGGTTGAAGTGGTCCACCAGCACCTTGGACGGGCACTTGCCTCCGTGGCGACGGACGAACGCGGGGATCATCTCTTTGAACTCTCTCACTCCATACCGGCCACTAGTCGGTGGCGTGGCCGAGCGTGAGCTGCCGGCACTCGCGGTGCCTCCGCCTCCGAGGCCCTGGCGATCACGAATGCCAGCCAGCACGCCGGCCGAGCTGGGCCCACCTCGCCCGCGGTTGACGTTCGGAAGGCGCGGCGCGCCGGCCTGCCCATGCTCGCCGGTCCAGGTGACGGTGCCGATGGGCACGCTGCGGGCCTGCTCGCGGGAACGGCGGAGGTGGTCGGCGGCCTCGGCGGCAACGCGGTTGGCCTCGCGCTCGAGGATTGTGCGGTCGGCCTTGACTGCTTTCTTCCCGTTGACGATCTGGTCATGCTCAAGGGCCTCGTGGACTCCGCGCGCGAAGATCCCGGCCATTATGCGGTCCTCGTCATCGGGGTTGCTGTCCTCTCCCTCCTTGTACTCTTCAACCCCGGCCACCCCTTCGATCTCCCGCAGCTTGGCATCCTCGCCCTCTTTTTCAACTGCCGTCGCCATATTTGAAGCCATTCTGGCATGCTGGTCCTCGAGGTCATAATTCGCGTTCCCAGGTGTTATCTTGGGCTTTGGCGTGATACTGGCCGCGACTTCGCTGCCTTGAAACAGTCGGCTTGTCTCTGTCGCACCGCCGTGGTCCGTGTCAAGGGTAAAGAGATCATGCATGTCGCTCAGATTCAGTGTCGTGCGCTGTTTGGGGTCCTTCAGGACCTTATTTGCAAGGAACTGTTTGAAAATCTGGCGGTGGTAGATCTTCTCTTCGATGGTGCCGGCAGTCATGAGACGGAAAATGGTCACCTCCTTCTTCTGACCTAGCCGCCACGCCCTCTCTCTGGCCTGGACGTCAGTGGAAGGGTTCCAGTCCGGATCATAGATGATGACCCTGCTGGCTCCCGTGAGGTTGACACCCAGGCCGCCGACCTTGGTGGTCAAAAGGAAAAGGTGGATATTGGGGTCAGTGTTGAATTTATCAACAAGTTTCTGGCGCTCCTTCACTGGAGTCTTTCCATCCATGCGAAGAAAGTTGATGCCATCCTGCCGCCTGATGAACGCTTCCAGAATGTCAAGCATCTGGACGCCTTGGCTGAACAGCAGGATTTTGTGATCAAAACGCTTCCACAAATGCACAAGCTTCTTGACGACCTGCATCTTGCCAGATTGACTTGCCGAGCCCCATGTATAGTTCGGTCTGTTCTTGCGGTGGGGGAAAATCAGGTCTGGATGGTTGCATATTTTCCTCAGCTGGTCAATACCGAAGAGCGACTTGCGCGTGTGGTTGAGAATCGCATTCATCTCGTCAGACCTCAGGAATTGCTCATATGCATCACGTTGGACGCTGGTCAGTTTGCAGAATAAGACCTGCTCCTGCTTCTTCGGAAGATCTGCCGCTACGTCCTTCTTTGTGCGCTGCAGCAGGTAAGGACTGATTGTGTCCTTTAAAGTCTCTGCGCATTTCTGGGCTGTCATCACCTGAAGGTTCGTCGCGTTGGCATAGCCACCTAACTTGATCGGAATTTCGAATTGGTTCCGAAAGGCAACCAAAGAGCCGAGACGCATAGGGTTGATGAAGTCGAAAAGAGACCAGAGTTCAATGAGGTTGTTCTGCATGGGTGTGCCCGAAAGGATGATGCGGTTAGGAGTTCGCAGCTCCTTGCAGCATATCGTGATGTACGTGTTTGGGTTTCGAATTTTGTGCCCTTCATCCAACACAGCGTAGTCCCATTCGACAGGTATCAGCACATCGCCGTACGTCTGCAGTCCAGCGTATGTGGTGACCAGGACGTGGCCATCCTTGACCACGCGATTCAATATCTTTCTTGCAGCTTTGCTCGATTTCCTCGGCTGAGCGGCATCCTCCCACGTCTCCTCGTCCTCGAAGCTCGCCTCTTTCCGGAGGTTGAGCATACCGCTACCCGAGGAATGCAGAATGGAGACTCGGAGAGCGGGCCACCACCGGTGAAACTCGCTGACCCACTGCTGGAGCACAGTTGCCGGAGCCACGACGAGGACAGGCTTCGTCAGTTTCTTGCTATAGTGCAAGGCAGCGACAAAAGAAATCAGTTGGATGGTCTTTCCCAGCCCCATTTCGTCGCCGACGATGCCACCGACCTTTTGGGCATACAGTTCGGCCAGCCACTGCACACCAGTCTTCTGGTAATCAAAGAGCGACGGGTAGATGTCACCGGGCAGCTTGAGACCGTTCTCAAGGTAGTGGTCAGGCTGGTCGGGGGATGGCTTGAACCATTCCTCCCCACTATCGCTGTCCACTGGGAGCGCATTGTTCTCTTGTCTACGTCTCCGAGCTCGACTTCTGCGCTCGACCCAGTCCGATAGGCGCCTCTGGTAGGCCGACTCATCGCCGTCGTCAAGATTGCTGAAATCAACGGTTTTCTCGTCACCACGGGAGCTCCTAGGGGTTTTCCTCGGGGCAGTACGAGTGAGGTCGGTCATATCGTACTCATCGGAACCAATCTCGGAGGGTGACCCAGGAGAGGCTGCCGAAGCCACACTTGGTTCGAACTCATCAGATGAGGCAGCGTCTACTTCGACCTTCCGCTTCTTGCGGGGCCGCAGGGAAAACTCGCTCTTAACAACGGCCGCGGATGCATCATCGTCCTCCTCGGCAAAACCCGGGAGGCGGAGGTTGCGATGAGAGCGTGGCTGGTCGGCCGCTTGCTCCAGCTCCAGCTCTTCGGCAACGGCCTCATCTTCAGCATCGATGATAGCATCGGCGAGTTCGCCTTGAATTCCATCTGGTCTCGGGCCGCCAATTTTGGCGAATGGTGTGATTTTCCCAGTGCGAATTAGATATTCCCTTTGAGTCTCACCAGGCAACTTGCCTGTGGAAACAGTAGCCGTGCCCTCTTCTTCCTCACCGGCTTGTCGTCTGTCCTCGATTCGAGCGTTGAAGTCGGCGATATCCTTGTCGACCAACTCGATCTCGGCATCGATGCGAGCAATCTCTTGTTGGATCTTTTCTTTCAAAGGTGTGTTTCCCCAGGCTCTCCGCAACTTCTGCTGCTGGTCCTGCTTCCTAGTCAGGAGTTTAGACTTGGTAGCTTCAGCCCTGGCAATGCGATTCTTGTCCTTGGCATCCTCGGCTTCGATCAGCGCAAGGCTCGCTTGGTGCGAGATGTCGCGCTCGAGGTCTTCTTGGTCGCGCACATTTGCGCTAAGACTCTTGAGGGCCGACTCCTCGTCGAGATCCTCAGGCGCAGCGGGAGGTGTATCTCGATCAGACTGGGCGTCGGGGCTGGCCTGCACGTCAGCAAATGCCACCGACCTTTGTCCGCCGTTCGCATCGGAGGCTGGCGCGTCGACCAGAGGCGGACTGGTGACCTGATCGGCCTCGTGCGAGGCCATCACAAGCGCAGACTGAGGACTCAGATCATGGAAGACGAGCGATTGATGTTGAAAGAGTTCGGGTCCAGAGGCGATGGCTTGTCGCAGGAAGGCGACCACGAGGTAGCAAGGCCAGAGACTGGGGGAACCAGCAGAATCAGAAGTGGGGGAAAGGGTTATTTCGCGACAGGGCTTCTGCGCGAGGGACTAGGCAGCGACGGTGAGAACGGACTTGTGAACCTTTTGCCTGCAGTCGCCCGCCGCTTGTGATGTGGCGGGAGGCGCTGCGGCGGCGTGACTAACTCCCGAACCGGCCAAGCATTGATTGGGCAATGACGTACTTGAATGGTCGCGACTTTGCCGCGAATCACACGTGCTGAATAAGTTAGGTACTTAATGCTTCCGATGAAATTGCTGTGGTAATGGCTTGTAATGTCGACATCAGGGACCAACTGGCCCCGCCAAACAGCCAGATAGACATGCCACCAAGACCCCGCCGGCTTGTACAGCCAGACCCCCCTCCTCCCCCCGCAAAAGCATACAGACGAGACACCCATCCCATCAGCCCATTTAACCTCTCATTTGAGCATGTGTCTCTGGAAACAGAGGCTTGTACGGGAATAACGCTAGCAAATAAGGTCCTTGGGCCCCAATCAAGCAGGAGCAATCTTGCATGACGGCCTCGGCCCATGCCGGCAGATATAAGTATTGCACACACATGTTCCAAAGCGTTGCTGTCAATGGTTATCATTGTCTTTCTCGATGTTTTACATGCTCGTGGCGCCTAGAAAGCCGCCTTGTTTCCAGCCTTAATCCACAGAGTGCTAATGACGCCGATACTGACGAGCCAGGACAAGCTCCTCAAGGACACCAGCTTCCTGTTCTCCTGCAACCAGATGTAGGTGGTGTTGTAGCACAGCCTCGAGGCTAGATATGCCACGCTAAGGTAGTTCAGCGTCTCCGCCGGGACGCCCGCCGCCGCAGCGGCCGCGATCCCGGCTGAGTACATCCCAAGCGTTTCGAATCCGTTCGCCGCGGCTGCTTCGGCCCGGTGGATGCGCTGGGCTGTCTGTTGTTTGCCTGGTGAGCAACGTGCGCTGTGACACTGCATGGAATGTGTATGGTCAGGTCCTACCTTCTTGTCCATGCTAGAGTCGCTGTTACAGGCATCTACCATTTTGCGAGGGTATGCGGGGTCGTAGTTCTTTTCAGCCAGTTTAAAGGCGTGGTTATGCGACATCATCACCAACATGAATGCCGCAGGCACCTGAATTGGCACTTGTTTATTAGAATCATACCTCTCCGGCTTGGGTATTGAACAAAACGAGTAACGGGTAAGGCGGAAACTATACCCACCGAATAGTAAGCCAGGTGTGGCTTGGTGAGGTCGAATAGAAACGCCATCTCAAAGATTTATCTACCAAACGACTGGATCTACCTGGGAATGCGCGACATGATGTCGAGGTAGGCCCCAGAGTTTGCGAGCCAGGAATCTGCAATCGTGTTAAATATCCAGCTGACTCGCCTCGGTGATTTGTTGATGTGGCATCTACCGGATCTCGCGGTTATAATTCGCCCACCCCCGGCCAGCTTCTTCGATTCATCCACCTAATACAAGTATTTAAAACAAAATTATCAATATTTAAGTACCTTTTATATTTAAAACATGGCTGCTGTGTAACATATCCTAACCTTTCAGGTGTATAAAGGGCCCTTCCTCTCGGCATACGGAGGGAGGGCTTCGGAGGGGCACCGGATAATACAAAGGGGGTACAAGAATTTATGGTAGACTGCACGCTTGACTCCTCGTACTGGGTGGGCGAACTATGAATGCGGATCTCGGTCCTTCCTGCCTACTGCCTTCCGGTGTTCCGAGGTAATAATGGCCAGAGCGCCCGCGGGTGCCGGTCACTTTCCCAAGCTGGGACAACCTCACCGCTCCCCCGAACCCCTCCGACACCCGTAGCAAGATGCCCATTCTGTTGATGGGGCTGCGGCCTGAAGTCTTGACTCTCAAGGTTGTGGAAAATGATGTGTGCTCTGATTGCGATTACGATGCAATCCCCGGCACTTCGGCTTCTGTCGCTGAAGCACTGAATCGCAGACTTGCGTATTGGGGACCACAAGTGTCTTCGTACCGACTGATTCAAACCTCGCCGGTTGTCGCCCTCTCTCGCGAATGCACCCTTCAGCATAGTGCGCGCTGTCTCCACATCCACAGGACCAGTGAACTCATTGAGCAGTAGCACGTTTCCATAGCTGGCCTTCCGGCGCCTCATAGCAGCCTAGGCGAGGCTGGAACATACCCCTATCCAGCGCCCAGCTCACCTTCACACAAAAATTGTAAGAATCAGTAACGTGGTTTACCAGGTGCCCGGAAATATCAGGTCCCCGGAAGTTTT